>LQNS02278169.1:1481140-1498134 GCA_001587735.2 Parhyale hawaiensis | reverse complement strand
TTAGGAAGCAAATAAGAGAAGAGGAGATTCCGCACCGGCCTAGAGGCATTAGGCAAACGTATAGGTTATTGCGTGAATTCTTCACACACGGGTCCACTAGTCATATATAGTCTTCATACATCCATGTACTACCATCAACCTTCGTTATCTGACAAACTTTAAACAACCAATATTGCCTCCACCAATATCGACCTAAATATACTAAAATCAACGTTTTGTTTTGGTCGATATATCTACCATATTTTTTCATCATTCATAATCGACCTTAATTTCTCACACACCTCTATACTCTATATATTCTACTATAATCACAACCATTATTTCCGACTGGGTATTCATTTTATAGAAGTAGGTGTTCATGGTTGCTAGTATTTTCTTTGCATGAGTATACGTGACATGTATTGACGGTTGAGAAACTAAATTGGTCGTTCAATTCATGTGTAACGACTCTAGGTATGTAAACAAATTTTATTTTTAATGCATAGCGACGTTTCATATTTAAGTCCCGTGCTCATAATGCTTTACGTTTGGTTTATTGATCGATAAACGACCTACCATCATTTACTGCTTGCATTTGACCCTGCAAGCGGCATTACAATAGATATTTGCCCATTGAAAATATCAGTAGATGGTCATACTGTGTAAACATTTCCTCAGCTTGAAAACGAACTCTGCTTTAATGTGACCGTGCTAAGTAGTAAGTTAACAGAACGATTAATCTTGCCGTTTTATTCATCACAATGTTACTGCTCTTTTGATAAATTTTATGGGTGCGTAAAGGTACACCTCTTGCTTGTTACCGTATATAAAGGAAATAACGCTGACAAACACATGCTTACTTCTCTCCCGCTTTTCCTAAAAAGACACCCCAAGATTTATCCAAGTCGTTAATTTTTATTGAGTATTCCCGTATAGGTGGCCACGTCGTAAACAACTGGATCAGCTTTTAAAGATAACCGTTCGGAAGCAATTACTCGCGTAATTAACTTGGATAAGCTGGAATCCATTCAACGACCCTCGTTTAGGAAAAAGAGGCCGTAAAGTACTTAATGCCTTTCTGCTCATACGTAGGAGAAATATTAAGGTTTCGTAAGCAGCATACTAAACAGTGAGCACCCTCAAAGAGTATGCGTCGAATACATGCAGGATGCTTGAATGGTTAGGGTATGACTCGTTAAAATCTGAGACGGCTTGCAGTCAAAATAGTATACGGTCAACGAATTTGCAAACAACAGCCCAAACGATGAGCACCCTCAAATATTTACTTCAAATTGAAAATGCTTACATAAATTAGATGTACGGTGTAGCAGCAGTTAAAATCTTAGGCAAGATGCATTATACATGCATACAGTGTTTTTGTTATGGAATTTAAGCAATCGTATTTTTTGCATTATCTACAGTAAGCTTCAGATAGAGCTGTTTTTTTTTTTATTTGTATTTGTGCATGCAGGAGGTGATATTATTAAATGCATGGTTGAAAGTGTTCTTAGGTTCCTTAGTGATGCTATTCATAGATTGTTTATGCTGGTCATTGCTATTCAGAATATAAGCATTGCTGGCTCACCATAAGACGAAATCTAGCTCAGGTAGCTACATGTTGAGGACGGTGTTGATATTATGGAATTTTCAACGGTTCATGACGAAAACGGTATTAGAAATTACCTTTAAGTTTCATTATATATAAGTGCAGCTACTTAAGTAAAACCTCATAATTCTTTCCCGCCTTATTAGTTCCTACTGCAAATTAACTTTCTTGATAAATTCTGTCAATGCACACCAGTACAATACGTGTAGGGAAGACACTTTTCGTGTTACGAGCTCTGGGCCTTACACGTCACACACTTAATTATAACTATTGTCTTCTAGTCAATCTAAAATGAGCCTCTTCATGTGCATTTTCGTCGTGTACATTCCAAATATCTTATAATTTCCACATGCCTCTCTATTAGTTCATCCATAAGTGTTTTAGTGAAGTTTCTGTTGCAGCATATGCCAGTTTAACTAGTTCATTTAAGATATTGCATGCCCTAGTTATTTGTTGCATGCACAAAGCTCCTGCGCTATTGTTTATATTTATTACTAAGAATTGTCCTTCTTTGCCATTGATAAGTGAAGATGACGCAATTCAACTTGGTTTATTTTATACTCTTTGAGAAATGCTTCATTTTACGTAAAACAATATCATAGGTCCTTCTCTACGCTATTTGGCACAGTCATTTTTCAGTTGAAAACCTAGCTGCAGAGTATAAAGTGCACCTCAAAGTACGACCAGTTACATGAATTAGGGCCATGACATAGTGCTATGTCCCTCTCCTTTATGAATGCTGCCTATATGTATCTCACAGAAAACATCTAAATTGCCTGAAAATAATACGTCACTCCGATAGCCCAAATTTTCTCCTACTGTTTATGCGCAGTACATGGAAGAGGTCGGCCATCTAAAAAACCTTTGTTAGTTTAACTTTGGCTGAAACGAATCTTTTTTTTTAACTTCTACTGTTTTCTGCAGGCGTTTTGACGCGTTAGATAACGTACACTATTGTGCTGGTTGACCCACAGAGAACCCTTTGGTCAACTTTGGATCTTGTTACAGTTTGTTTTTCTAGCTCTTGATGATGGTTTAGCCTCAGACCTCTACTCCACACCTTCCTTTTGTACGCCGTGGTCCAAGAGTGGGGTGGCAAACAGGCATATTGTTTGCTGCCCATGCCTCCCGTGTTTGCTGGTTTTCTCTGGACCGACGCACAAAAAAAAAAAACTTAGCTTTGTTTTTGCCCCACGGGAGACCTAACAGGTCCCTTTCTGATGAAATTAAGCCAAAACTGTACCTGACTAAAGGCTTTTTGAGTTCTGAATTAGGCTTCTTCGTTCGCAGGCCAGAGGATACGCGACTGCGTGCCTCCCAGTGTGACGCACTTTTTATTGTTTCCTTTTAATAGTCGTCTTTGTCACAATTAACCGCAAACGCTCTGACCTTGCCACAACTTCATATAAAAAATTATTCTTTTTTATCAACGAACCGTAGGTACCTGAAGCTAATTTTTGGTCAGTTTGAGTTTTTATTGCGTAATACTTCACGAGTTTTCTGCCTTTTTTCCAAAGCTGCCATTTCATTGCGGGGTCATTGTCTTTGCGCTTCCAGGTTGCGCTGTTATCTAATTAATTACAGAGCGCAGCATAGTATTATGGTAAAAGTATTATGTTCATGCAGGGTCGTCAAGCAAACAAAAGGCACTTTCTTTTTTTTTAATATACATCATGCCCTTATTATAAACGTACAATTACATTTTGGTCCACTGTTTTTCCAATTAAGACCGTTTCAAAAATCAGCCCGAAATTGACTCATCACAACTAAAATAAGCGAAGCCATCCGTGAACTTATTAAAGAACCAAAATATCCTAGCAAGATTTTTGTTTTAACTTGTGAAGTCTCGAAATAACTGATCATGCCTTTGCTGTGTAGGGTAGCCTTATCAGTAATACCTACCCATCTACTCACGCATGCTCTTGCGCTACATGAGCCAAGTCGACGCAATGCTTGCATGGCAGTGAATTAAATTTCACCAGGAGTTATTTCGTTTCACCGTCAGTGAAGCTTTGTATTAAAACTTAAACCTTGGGGTCTATACACTGAAAATTGAACTGAAAAATATAGTCAGTACTTTCTTTTTACCTTAAAAGTAATTGACTTGATTGAATTGAGAAGAGTTATTTCATATATTTTTCTTCAGATTTCGTCTGACCATTATGTAGATAAAATTAGAACGCTCTAGTTTAACATTGCAGAATATCTTTCGTGTCACTCAATACAAAATTAGGACATTAGCGAGTCACTTGGTGCTGCTAAATTTTGATACCGTGCAGGAATACAGTTCCATCATTGACACGAAGCTTCGCAATGAAAGAACACATTTGTATCATACACGCTGCTTGTTGTTTACTAACTTGTAAGGAATTCTTGTCCCTGCGTTACCATTATGATTCGCTTGATAACTGTGAGGTTGAATTTAGACTTCAATTTCCCATCCCATACAATACAGGGTTGCGGAGTTCTGCTGATTGCTTTGTAGCCACTCTTGTAATATTTTCTTTGCCGTACCCATCTAGCATCATTTCATTCAAATATCCCTCTTTAACACGTTTTTTCCTGCCCTTCCTTTTATTTTTCTGACTTTCTATGCTATGCTCCATCTTCCTAATTTGTAGTACATGAATTCCTCTAACTTAATATCATATTTACAGCAAATCGCACATTTTCTACTGATAGTTGCAATCGATGTGATATAACTAAGCAGTTATCTACATATGTATTATGTGTGACTACACTACATATAGTTAATGCGTTGTTAGTGTAAGTAGTGTCCGACTTTCGTACCTCATAGGCCTTTTTGGTTGGATTTGTGGCATCTCACTCGCCACCTGTTCGTTTTGGGGCCGCAGGTGCGTCGCTCGACAAGGCGAGATACAGGCTGTAGTGCGCACTTGCGAGTTTGTAATTTTATGACTTCGATCTGTTCTTATTTTTTGCTGACTTGCCGTTTCTATGCACGCCAATCCTCGTAAGTGATGAGCATATAAGCTGTTTCTTGTGAAAAACCAATAGTACATAAATCTGTACTGTGTAGTTTGTTGCTTATACTTTGAATACCGTCTAAATTAAAGGATCGCAACCTGTTTATTGACAATTATCAGCTGATGGTGTATTGATTCTAGTGATATATCATTTTCATAAACTTATGGCTATGTAAAATAAATCTAACCATCGATGAGTAACCGTGGAAACTTTGTATTGATGTTTCAAACGGATACCTTAAGAGTTATACTCAATGATTTCTAATAGAGTGATCCTTCACATTTTATTCACACATTGCCATGAGTCTGACTAGTGTACTGTACAAATTTTAGCGCTTGAAAGTTAAACTCGGTATATAAAATATGTATGATATTAATTCGAATCAAAGTTAACCTGTACATGTAAAAAAAATAAGGGTTAATTCACAAAAAGGTATTCATTACAAGCTGATTTCAGGTTAACTCTTAAGATGGAATAACAGAAACTAAAAATTAATTCTAGTCTGACACGCAACGCTAAAAAAAACATGTTGAAGAATTAAATTTCACTCAACTAGCCAAAAACAAATCCGGCACCCCTGCCTGTCACCCCAAGGAACACCCGCAGCAGGGCGCTCGTAGGTCCACGCGCTTTACTGTCAATCACAACGATAAGCTTTGCGTTTCCCCTGACACCGCCTCGCTTCACACTGTGTCCACTGTTACACTGATATTTTGTGGCCTATTTGAAAGTTAACACTCTGCGTCTTACGTTTCCTTGGAGTCGCTTTCTGCTTGGTCTGACACTCCGGCCGCATAGTTTGTTTTTCGTGCGCAGTTAGCGGTGTGAAAGACTTGGAGGAAAGGCGACTTGAAGTGCTTCACTTACTGAATGAAAGCAAATTCTGCCAATTTCATATAGTTGACGGGTACGTTTCCATAACTTTGGATTGCTATGATTCAACCTGAAGATAGCGTATAATGTTTATAATAACTTTAGACCATCTACATTTAGCGCGTAGTGGACTGAAGATCATCTTGCGCAGTAGGTGTTTTTCAATGGCAATAGCAAATTCAGTCACCGTTTTAACACAAACGTGTATAAATCGCATAACCATTGCGATGGTGAGAGCGAGGGCTTGCACAAAGAGACTCTCTTTATACCAACCTGGTTATGAGGCGGCTATCAGGTGCAGACAGCTTGTTTACGTCGACCTGCTGCACTGTTTAGATCTTCAGCTCCTAATACTTGCTCTCCTTCTTTCTATGCTCAAACAAAGACCTTGCGTAATGGTGTGCGATGGTGGTTTCTGAGACCACTTGTTGCCATCTAGCTTTTTTTAATGTATTATAAACGTCCTAATTACCATTACATGCACTGAGTACTTTTGTACTTTATTACTTATACTCCCGTACACTCACTACCAACTGATAAGGTCAATATACTATGGCCTGCATACACAACGTACATCTGGCCACATTTACTCTGTACTCCGATAACGAAGCTCTTCTGCCCATGAAATCGAAAAGCGTCTATAGTACATCTGTACAAGACTTGGAGTAGTTCAACCTTTATAAACTAAACTCTAGTCTATGTAGAATCTGAGAGTTTTGTCGAACATACCATACTGGTCGCCAGACCACTTGCGGTATATACAGCAAACCTTTTACGTGCTACAATTTCATAAAGATTACACGAGCCGAAACCATTTTATATTGTGAACAAATTGCGATGTATTCTCTATGTGGGAGAAGTCTTTGCAGCAGGCTCTGGTAGCCCCATGCTCCATTTACTTTAAACCATGATAGAGGCCCCTTACTACGCAATACGCTGTCACTAAACTATCGGAGTCACCATATATACAGTGTACAATGTTTACGGGGAAGGTCAGCTCGCTCTCCGAGGTACTGATAAGGTTCGAGGTTTTCAGTGCATCCTTACTCAGTGCGATAAAAGAGAGCGGCTCTAGTGTATACACAACCCAATTACAGTAACAACAGAGATTTGGCCTGCATTGTGCATACTCCATTGCACGACATATTGAATACTTCTCTTTCACGACGAGTGCAAGAGTAGGCATAAGCCCGAAAAGGTCCTAGCATTACTTACTGTTTGTGATGTATGTACTTTTTAACCCTTGTATTTTCATGACCACTAATGACACAGGCCTTCCAATTTTAGCATTTTTTTTCGCGATCGAAGAAGTATTAGCTGTTGGATCCATAGCTTTGTTCAGGGTCGGTCCCATGGTCTTGTTTATGATCGATGACTACGTGAGTTTCTCAGTTCCAACATTGTTCATATTAATTTCACATTTTATCACGGTATTCTAGTTAATACTTTCATGGGATTTTTTCTCATGTTGTTCGTGACATTTTCTTGAAATTTGGCCAGGGCCATATTCACGTTAAATGCATAAACATTTTAATCTGAGAATTGTTCACGATTGCTTAGGGTTTTCGCTCACTACGTACTCTGTTCGCAACTACATACACGAATATTTCTATTGTTGCAGTGTTGATATTAACTTTTCTGTCCAAGCGTTGTTTGTTAAGAAGATATGAATTATTTAATTTCCGTTTTCCGGCTTATTTTCCGTGTACCGCATAGAATGCATTGAAATAACTTTGTATTTATAGGCAATTCGCAGTAATGTATACGTTTTTTTTTAATTTGGTGTCTGTGATATTTTGTAAAATTTCGATATAAAATATTTTATCATGAGAGCCGTAGCAGGTATGAAGCATAACAGCGTGTTGAAAAATTTAAGTACCGTTCTGAATTTGTTTCTCGGATATTCTATGATCTATTACTATTATTTTTTAAGGTGGGTTGACTGTGTTGTTTTTTATGATTTGGGCTTTGAGTGTATAATGATATAGGTACTTCTAATAGTAAGTGAACATGCATAACAGAAGCGCAGGTTTAAAAGTTTACGGAATCAAACTCATTTGTTCTGAAACCTGTTTTGATTTCAAGAAAGACTATAATTCTACTTCCTGAAATTCTCGTGTATATTTGTGCTAAAACGGCTTTCTCATCTGCATAAATTCAGCTGGAACAAGCAAAGTATCTCTAATATTTTATCCCTTTAACTGTGTTATAGATCACGTAGGTAGAAATAAGAGTATACATTTTAATAATTATACCCTTAATTGTTTAGTAACTTCTTCAATATAAAGTTTTGTTTCATTTATTATGCAACGTTAAAGTCTCCGATGACCTGGGAGGGCACGTATAATCTCTTCACATTCTCATGCCCAACAGTGATGCGCCTGCTACGATGAATTTACCTCTTCATCCCTGCAGAAAATTGTCTAATAATAGGCATCTTTGTTCCTCATCACGCGAGTAACGCCTCAGGCATGTGGCTGGCTCTCTCTCTCTCACCTGCTTGGTGCTAAGTGCTGCTGTATCTGTGGAATATTAATTTTCCTTGTTGATCGCTTACGTGTACCAGCAACTTCACATTGAAAACTTAAAGACTGTATTTATGAATAATGAGTCAATGCTGTTGCCCACAGTCAGTAGGTATACTTACACCGAACTCCAGACGAAATTACGATGAACGTAGCCCTTCGTTGTTGTTGCTGAGCTTACAGTACTCGTAAGTCGATAGGGGGCGCTTTCGTAGCCGCAATCTGAGCTACGGTTGCTATTTTCAGGTTGCGGTAATCCAACTTGGTTGCGGTTACAACGCATCTCAATTCACGCAAAAGTATAGGATAGCAAATTACCAGTGAATTTTATTCACATTAGTAAGCTCTACACTTACTGGCTGCATCGTAGACTTCGAGTGCCGCGTGAAATTCAAAAAGTTCGTAAAAAAAAAAATAATTGCATCAAGCGTCACTGCCGCACCAAGAACATCAGACGCCGACTGATAAGGTCATTAGCTTTTAATCGCGACACGTGGAACAAATCGCACCCTAACTACCCGGTGACAATGAGATAATGGCACTGAGTTTTCGGTTTATATCGAAAACCATATAAAAAATACTTTTAATCACACTGTTAGCAGACAATAGTTTTTAATTCGTTTCTTCTTTTTTCGAATGCAGCGCCATAACCACGCACCAAACAGTCTTCAGAGTTGCGGAATGTTTGATATTAACGAATATCCCACTACTCGGGCGCCAAACACTTCGTCGTCATTCTCAAACCAGTCGGTAGCTCATTCATGTATCGCAGTTAACTAAGCTAATTTTTAAATTGGTAGAATCAATCCAGGGAGAAATGATTGTACCGCACTTGACAGATTGGTACAATTCCAGGAACGCTGGAAAACTGAAGCTTTGGTTGGTTATTTTCGTCCATCCCAGGAACTTCTTCAATGCACTTTGTACGGTCCCTGCGGAAACCCACATGCTGCAGCACAGCAAAGCTTCACGCAACAACAGTATGTGAGGCACTGAGCCTTGATGAGACAATGAACGCAGGGTGTGTACTGCTGCTGAGAGCCCTACACTGTCGCCTGTATATTTGTTATAACCGCAATAACAGTAGGAGGATACTGGCATTCAAGATCGCGAGTTCGCGTCCACCAACCAGGCGGGTTAGTTCTTGTTGTGCTTGACATGCTCAGTCAGCGTCTACTGCCCGGATGCTGTAGCTAGGGCACTGACCCTAACCAGAAATGGCATGTTCGGGGGAGGGAGGATTGTAGGTCATTGCAATATGAGCCTTCCGTCGCTGGCGCCGTAGCTCTGGACCATCTGAAGTCGACTGCAGCTGTACATTAGCGTACATTAGCATATATCTGCAGCATGAACCAGTGCTTGTGGCCTTCCCAGTTTTGGTGTGCGGCCAAGCTGACTTTCCCTTTACCTTGCTTTTGTTTCGCTACAGTAGACTGTAAAAATATTCGTTCCAGGTCCCTTTTTTCTTACCAATGACGCTGTCCCAGATCTGTTGCTGTAAGAAGGCGATCATAACATTATAGCCATGGCAAACCGATAACACTTGCTATTTACCTGCTCTCATATACGCTTCTCGAAAAAATCTATTCGATCAAAATAAAATGTACGAGTGCACAGAGTTAATTATCTGGAAGCCATTTCGCCGCTAAAACTGGGTCACTGAGACCTCTACTATTAACTCAGAGAATAGTTTTCGACCTGCGCTTTTTCCCCACGACTGAAGCCCTTTTCACATAAGCTTCATATTAAGTACTTATGTCATTGCTATATACGCCCAAAGAAATCTTTCGTTATTGTAACAAACGATTTTAATACTTTTAGCTGTGTCGAGCACAGAAAAATGTTTTTCATGTCTGTGAGCAGTACTTATTATTCGCACTGAAAACGCTATAGTAACGCCGGAAAATAACTAACTCAAACGGAAGTAATTCGATTTTTAGGGTGAGCTAAGACTTATAACTATGTGTACTTTACTTAGTACAATCTACTATCTAATTTGGCCTTTACAATCAAATGTGATTAGTTGAAGCATTTGCTTACATTAACGAGACATTTCACCTTGTCTAACGTACTCCTCATACACCTCTCACCAACTCCGGCATTCTATGCCCTGTAGTTCACCCTGCGCAGGCTTCCTGGCCACAAATCACAATTATCTCTATTTGTGATGGTTGCTGTTGATTTCACGCGAACAAGACCTAACCAGACGTCTCCTGGTCGTGCCACAAATCAGGGTAGGCAACTGAAGCCATCCGTGCTGTCGCTGCAGGATAATTAGCAATTCCCTTAGGACTCCCAACATGTATACCTCAAGTTCGCCGGCAGGTAATACAGTCTGCCCTGTAGATGAAAGCTAGGTGTCATACCTACTAATGAGTTGTTGTAATACTGGTTTGTTTATTGCAGATGTCAATAATTGTTGTTCAAATTTTAGCCATCTGTTGCGTATATTAGTTTTCCTGTAGTATCATGCTAATTTCAAGCATTGCCGAACTTACTGCTTTACTTTTATAATCAGTCTTTTTACTCTGCAAAGTTAGTTTAGAAACACGTTTTTATATTGTGGTGCGTGAGTAAATAAGTGTCAGCGCTACGTTTTTCTGCGGTGGTGCATTTCGATTACAGTGCAAAACCAAAAAGTGTGAAATGCCAAAAGTTAAAGATTATTATGATGCAGAAAACCATTGAATACCCTCATATGAATGAATGCCTATGCTGTATTGCTTTTGAAGTGACGTAGTAGTTTCCGATATTTGGGTAAACCAGCACTCCCATGGTCAGCATGCGAAAACACAACTTTAATGGCAATGCAAACATTCAGAACCTTTGTTGGGTTGTTGTGACGCTCTATTGACTGTTTCGCACCACCTGCCGTCTGCTAAGATCGTCGCTCAGCGGGACTGCAGTGCGTCGATCGATAGGACCAACCTCGTGGACTTATTGACAAAATGATGATCATTTGGTGTAAGTACTAGGGCGTTGTCGTTCATTTGTGCTTTTTTTTCTGAGCTTGCGTCAGTTGTTTGAATGTATTGGATCAAGACGGTTACTGCCGTTCTTCAGAGGTAGTGTGCTAGGCCCCCTGATGTTCGTTGTATCCACTATATAGTAAAATGCTCTCTTCGTTGGAAATCACTATGATCAATTGTGCCAAAAATTTCACTTTGTCAGTCCATCCATTTTTACATTAGAAACTTGTGGTTGACCAACGAACGAATTCACTCGCTGTTTGTATCCCGATCTGTGTTAGCTTGCCTTTTATTGCGAAGTGCCCTGTTCGACCGTGTTGATACGCAGGCATACGAGTCAGCTTTGGATGTTTTAGGGCTTCTTCTTACCAACACTTCGAGAGTTCTCGGTTTGCTTAATGCTCAATGTAGATTTTTGTTACTCGTACGCAAATGCCCCGATATATGGTTTAATTAAAAATGAACATGATAACACTAGAAGGACAACAATAAAAACTCAGCCTCTAAATTTTCGAGCTATGCAGTATTTAATCCTTTTCTGCTCTAATTAAACGCCTGTTTTCGTAAGTATGGCAATATCAATACCATCCTCAAATGGGCGCAGGCGGCATGAAAAGATCAACGAGCAATGCGAGGTAACGTAAAGCTGGCGTCCTGAATTATGGCCTCAGTTAAAGTGATTTCTTTATTCACTTGCAAACAGCATCCTTTATTTTTAATGCAGTGCGGCTCCCTAACTTAATCTTGAAAGCCATATTGTTGCGCAGTTACTATTACATATGTAGTTCGTTTTGCGACTCTCATAGCAAACGCCAAATCTTTTTCAGTAAAATGATAGCATCGCCATCAAAGTTGATTGATTGGTTTGATATGCCCCCAGATTCCTCTAAGTAAGATAATATTCGCTTCTTAACTCTCATTTTCCATTTGCTAGCATGGCTCTCGTTTACCCCTTTCGCCTGTCGCTTCTACCCTGCCATCCTTTCATTACAATATACATAATACGAGCAGTTCGATTTTACCACNCATCCTACTAACATAATGGCAATAGCTCATAGAGGGCCGGGGTGTAAGTCCCGGTGTCTTTTTGGGAATGGGCCTTTTGGTTCGTCTACTGCCGCCTATCTAATCTAATCTAATCTAATTTAGTGTGTGTAAGTACTAGGGTTTTGTCGTTCATTTCTGCTTTTGTTTCTGAGCTTGCATCAGTTGTTTGAGTGTATTGGATCAAGACAGTTTCTGCCGTTCTTCAGGGGTAGTGTGCTCGGCCCACTAGTAAAATGCTCTCTTCGTTGGAAAACACTGATCAACTGTACCAACAATTTCACTTTGTCAGTCTATCCTTTTTTACATTAGAAACTTGTGGGTGACCAAGGAACGAATTCACTCGGTGTTTGTATCCAGATGTGTGCTGGCATGACTTTTATTGCGACGTGCCCTGTTCGACCGTGTTGATATGCAAGCATTCGAGTCAGCTTTGAATGTTTTTAGGGGTTCTTCTTACCAGCACTTCGGGAGTTCTCGGTTTGCTTAGTGCTCAATGTAGATTTTTGTTACTCGTCCGCATATGTCCCGACGTATGGTTTAATTAAATGTGAACATGATAAACACTTAGAAGGACAGCAATAAAAACTCAGCCTCTAAATTTTCAAGCTATGCAGTATTTAACCCTTTTCTGCATTATTTAAACGCCTGTTTTCGTAGGAATGGCAATATCAATAACACCCCTCAAATGGGCGCAGGTGGCATGAAACGATCAACGAGCAATGCGAGGTAACGTAAAGCTGGCGTCCTAAATGTAGTTCGTTTTGCGACTCTCATAGCAAACGCCAATGTTTTCAGTAAAATGATAGCATCGCCATCAAAGTTGATTGATGGATTCATTTGATATGCCCACAGATTCCTCTAAGTAAGATAATATTCGCTTCTTAACTCTCATTTTCCATTTGCTAGCATGGCTCTCGTTTACCCCTTTCGCCTGTCGCTTCTACCCTGCCATCCTTTCATTACAATATACATAATACGAGCAGTTCGATTTTACCACGCACATCGATCCTTGTTCTCATCATGGCCAATTAGGCGCAAGCGAGTGTCTCAGTGGCACAGTAGCTCATAAGGAAACACGCTCGCCTCAAGTAACTGTGCTTTAGATCGTGCGTGCGCTTGTGCCAAGTCTTTGTGTGGAGTCTCTATACATGACAGATGCCACAGCGTAAGCTCTAGCTAACATCTGGCCGGAGGTTCTCACACTACAGTGTTATTAGGGAAGCTTTCCTGGGAACGACTGAGGTGTAGAATTGAAGAAAGACCGAAGAACTTACGAGCTAAGGGAGGGAGGAGCATTGAGGCCCGCACCATATGCCCTTGACTCGTGGCGGTAGTCAAAATTGAGGTATTGTTCCTGGGGTAGATTTGAACGGCTTTATTTTACGTATAACAGGCTCAATAGTTATTGTATTATGTAGCTCATCTTTTTCTAGCTGTGTTACATTTAAAACTAACTGCCTAGAATTGGATAATATGCATACACTAACACTTTTTAGATTCGTTACGAAAAGTACAGTTGCTTCTCCAGAGATTTGTTTTTCTATCCGTTGTAATAATATAAGCGCAGTGGGTGTTTTTAGTAATTCTTGAAACCATTTACCCTGACTTCTGAGTAAAAGCAATTCTAATTCATCTTAATGCTCATTTGGACTGGAAATCATCACTCCAGATGAATTTGTTTTTTCATTGTTTGGATCTCATCGAGACGATGGTACCATCGTAAATTGCATCGTGTTAGTTGTTTCGGTATTTCCCGTGACTGCCTAACTCGATGCTGCGATTACGCTGTCTATTACACGAAGCCACTTTGGATGCCCATAACAGCGCCCCGTAAGAATACCATTACGGATGTCCCCTCTTGGCTCTGCCCACACTCTCGAGCAGCCCTCTTAAAATTCGACTCACGTCCTGAATATTGTAAACAGGCGGGAGTTGTTGTGGATGGCCGTGTCTCGTAGTAAGCCTCGTAGAGCCTGCCGTAGTAACGTAGTAGCGGGCTAATATTAGAACTTGGTGGGGGAACGCCTTCTTTCGCGACAAAGAATCTTTACTTGCACCTTCGCTGCTCTGAAGCGACTGACATGCGCCGGAAAATGAGCGATTCTCAGCCCGCGACTTCAGGCTTTGGATAAGGGAAGTGTTTGGCAAACACAGCTCGTACAAAGGCGGCAAGTGTGCCACAGAATATTTAGATCCTTGTCGGATTATTTTTATCGATAGTGTTTTGCAAACAGAATGTTCAGGAATGCTGAGTATAATTATGCAACAGAATATTCCTCTTCGTAACGGATTAAGATTGTTGCTATGTTTGACTAACAAAGTACCAAGATATATATATCTAAATCGCGTTCCTATATGTGACGTAAAGTAATCTGGGTTCGGATGGTGATAATTTATTATGGTCACAAAGACTTACAAAAATGTATCGCAGAAAATTCATGTATAGTATTGGATTATGATTATGAGAGTTTTCATCAGTACTATATAATAATTCACGTCGTGTTTTATTTATTTATTTATTTAATTTATTTATTTATTCATTTATTTATTTGTTTATAACTATATTTATATCTTTCCTGTCACGCTCTATGGGGATAAGATAGGAGAAAATTCAGATTTCAAGCGGCGAAAAAAAAGTTGGGTACCTTGCAATCTTTTTCTTCAGTATTAGATAGGGGGAAAATAGAACTCAGTCTGCTTGCCCCTTTTTGGCAAAAAGAAAAGTTGGGTACCTTGGAATCTTTTTCTTTGGTGTTAGATACAGGAAAAATGAGGCTTCGGACCGACGGATTGACGGACAGACAGCTCTCTTATTACAGTATAGATGGTGAAGTGTTAATTTTTTTGCCGTTATTTATAATGACGGCACTTGCCACTAGTGCACAAATAAAGTACGTAGACGTATTACAATATGTTATGCCTACTGTATATTGTACTTGTAAAAACTTACTGCAAAAGACGTATCTTTTTTTTCGCATACATAATATAGTGCTGTTTACTTATATAGGCATAAATTCGTATTAAATTTATACGGCTAGCAACAGTAAGACAAAGACTTCAGTTTCAGTAGCTCCTCTCTATCTGCAGCATTTCCCCGAACATTATTCCATATATTTTATCACCGTGTATTTCTCTATTATATTATTGTCGTCGATAGATTATTTACTTTACAGTTTGCCTCGCAAGCGTTGAAATTTATCGACTTTGTAATCGTCAGGCTAATATTGTTATGCTTGTAAAATATCAAAGATTCTTCTAGGCCAGTGCTTATAGAACTCTGTCCTTCCACGAATCCCCTGAGGATATTTTGACGTGTCCGCGAATCCTAAACTCTTTAAGCCACGATCCGAGACTAGTGTAAGATTTCCTTCATATATGTATAAATATGTATAGTAACAATAGGTGAAATAGTCATTCAACAAAAAGATATTAGCGTTTTTGGGGGGTTTCACTTTCTGTGAACTCTCTGGGGGTTTATGCACCTCAGTTTGGGAACCCTTGCTCTTTAGATGCTCGGGATGGACTCTTAATCCGTGATTATAAGTATAAGTAATCGAACACGGCCTCTGCTTGTTGCTTCAAGCGAACGATTCCCGTCGTATTTATCGGGACGTAACGGTGTTGGTGGCCGCATTTGTTTTATTTTTACTGATCTAAACAAAGACAGCAGCTGCTTGTTTCGTTGCGCATCCCGATGCTCGAAAGATCGTAACAAATGGTCACCTGCGGGCCAAAGTAAACTTGGTTCTTGCCACGAGATTACGGACGCCAGCATCTTTATTTGAGTTACGCAACGGGTTTAGGTAGCGAGACCATGTAGGATTATGTTTGTGATGCTAAAGTTTTGCTACTTGCATGTAATAGAAAGTTTAAAGGGATTGTGTTTGAATTGTTCCGTGTGTTTGCATTTGTGTTAATAGAGAGCGTTCTTAAAACTGTGTTTGTCGCATTATAAATTACAATTTGTGGGTAAAAGCAAGAAAACTTATAAAATTGTGCAATTTGTGGTGAATTTATAAAATTATTGTAGGGGAGAGATAATCTATTTATAATATTAATAGCGTTGTTCCTGCCTTTGTGTGTTACGCTCTTTATCAGTAACAGATAGAAGAAAAGTAGATATAATATAGTTCGGTTGTATCCATGATACGGAAGATAAAGTCGAACTCGGTTGCATGAACGTGCACGTTAAATTTGAAGGTAATACGGGCAATGCAATTGGACAACACGTCACACATATACTTCCGTTCCGCACAAGCAGTGTTGAATACAGCTTTCAAAGCAAAGGAACTGGTGTTGGTGACCCACGCGGCCGGGAATGAACTGGGACAAATTAATATCGCGTTGTCTATGACCAGCTAAATAACACTTGACTTTTGTGAAAGGAAAAAATGGAGATAACGATCCAACGGGTCACGGGCAGTTTAGTATACTATAAAACTTGATAATATCTATTCATTACTGTGGAATTTCTAGGGGTCCAAACTGAAAGGCTCTCCAAACCGTGTGCCCATATGTTATTACCTCCGCAAAGGAGGTTATGTTTTCGTCGTGTTTGCCTGTTTTTCTGTCTGTCTGTATGTTTGTCTTTCACCAAGATAACTCAAAAAGTTATGAACCGATTTGAATGAAATTTACAGGCATTGTTAGGTATGTTAAGAGGAACAGATGATTGACTTTTGGTGAAGATATGTCGATCCGTTTGTTTGTTTGTCCGCCTCATTTTTCTCAATACCATAACTCAAAAAGTTATGAATGGATTTTGATGAAATTAACATGAGTTGTTAGGTATATGACAAAGAGTAAATGACCAAATTTTGCTAATGATCTGTTTGTTCGTTCATCGGTTTGTCACTGTTTTTATTTTATGCTTGTTAGCACAATAACTCAAAAAACTATGAATGAATCTTTATGAAATTTATATGAGTTGTCAGTCATGTTAAAAGACATGAATGATCAAATTTTGGTGCAGATCGGTTTGTTCGTTTGTATGTTTGACTCATGTTT
>LQNS02278169.1:1452151-1479846 GCA_001587735.2 Parhyale hawaiensis | reverse complement strand
TTGGAGTTTATTCAATCAAAATTATGGTTTCAGAGTCAACTTGAATTTTTTGCTACCGTTGCCTCACTTGGCGGAGGTATGCGCTCTCAGAGTGCTCTAGTTAATGATGTTTCGATATTATTATTCCATTCCATGAAAAGAAACACCAAAAAGAACAAACTGGAAACATCCATCGGTACTATATGTAGGGGATAAACTTGCTAAACCTCTTGGACAAGGTCTTCTCTAGGTCTTTTTTATTAATCCCGAATAAACTATTTCAGAAGAGCGGGAGTAATAATTAGCAATATTAACTAGAGCACTCCGAGAGCGCATACCTCTGCCAAGTAAGGCAACGGTAACGAAAAATTCAAATTGCCTCTGACACCATGATTTTCTTTGTATCAACTCCCAAATCTTATTGTTTATGCTTTTTGATAGCAATAACAGCCAAGCAATTTTCTTGGAGATACGTTGGTAACTTTTTGAGTTATGCTGCTAACAAACATTATGACAAACATGAGTCAAACATACAAACGAACTGATCTGCAGCAAAATTGAATCATTTGTGTCTTTTAACATTTAAATAATAACTCTTATCAATTTCATAAAGATCCATCCATTATTTTTTAAGTTATTGTTCTAATAGAAGCATGAAATTATAACAGTCACAAACGAACGAACTAACGGATTATTACAAAGATTTGGTAATATACTTTTCGTAATATATGTAATAACTCATGTAAACTTCATAAAAATCCGTCCATAACTATTTGAGTTATAGTATTGAGAAAAATGAGGCAGACAAACAAACGGATGGACAGATCTTCAAAAGTTAATCATCGGTTCCTCCTAACATACCTAACTATGCCTGTAAATTTCGTCAAAATCGGTCCCTCATTTTTTTGTCATCTTGATAACAGACAGAATAACAGACAAACAAAAAGACAAACCCGACGAAAACATAACCTCCTTGGCGGAGGTAATAATGACACACGAGAGGTGTGTGCAAAGTTCTAAGTATCGCTGTATGAGAAGCGTCGATGCATGGTCAAACCGATGGTCTTTGAACGTGTATCCTTTTGTAAATATGCCTGCCAAATTTCGAGATTCTAAAAAAGTTGAAAATGAAGTTGAAAATAAATCATCTAAAGTCTCTTATTCCTACTACTGTAGTTTTTCTGAAGTTCAAATCTTTTAGTACACTCCTCGTAAATAATAATTTATTACAACAATCTATCGTAGTGTTTGTTATGTTGTCACTACATATATTATAATAACCACCTAAGTATTACTTTTCCTGCGATGGTTTCCAATAACTTCAAATCGCTACCTTTATGCGCACTGTGGCGCAATTTTTTGCACACTTTTTTGCAGTAAAAATTGCGAACCGCGGTGGCTTCCAAGACTCTATTTATTTTTTGAGGGCCAGGAAATAAGCTGCATTGGTGGGACTTCCCTCTGTGAAAACGGCAAATTGAATCACAATTGTATGAATTTGAATTCGTTTGCCTCTATTGGAAATGTTTATTTGGACCTGTGCAGGGAAATCACTTCGACAGGTCGCCCTGTAGAGCTCCCAAACCGTTGTGCAGATTCGCCATGACTTTTCGCTCCGTTCAACCAAATTAGTACGTACTGTACTTTCCATTTTTATATCTATTTTCTTGCAGAAATTTCACAAAATTATCATATAATCAATACGAAATGCGCCCATTTTCAAAGATTTTAGGGAAATATTTCCACCCTGCGTCATCCATTCTACTGGCGAGCCTGCACTGTAAATATATTTATAGCTACCATACTTGAAACAAATAACAGCTGATAATTGTTTGTGGAAGAGATTTGCATTCAAAATCAGGATTTCTTCTTTATTTTTAAAATATGTTAATATTATAAAATTTTGTTGTATAGCTTGCAGATTATCTATTCGACTGCTTAGATGATAGAATTATTTCATTTTTATTTCTACACTACCTATTGGACAGTTGATATTTGGCACAGATATATGCTATGTATCTGCTTCAGCTTACAAGTACCCTGTGGATTAGACATCATATATCTCACTAATATACTGCAGTAACTTTCGCTACAGAATATAAACTGTTTTCGAATCTTCGCTAGGCCCTGTTTTCTAGGTCATCCGTTATCACCGCGGACGAGGTTAAGTATTACAAGTTGGTTCTCTTGGAGCCCAAACTGCAGCAATTTCGCCAATTGGTGTCACGCCATTGCTGCATATTCGCCTATTTGTCGAGCTTTTCCTGCATCTGTAGAAGGAATATCCGTCGCATTCCTTTAATTTTTATGTATTACCTCCATGGTGGCAATTGCAGGGCTATATATAATGCAGCGAGTGAGGCTGGAGGAGAAAGTTGGGCATCAATACAAGTTGGTCCTTCAATGTTTGAACCTGAACTTATAGAAGATTCAGTTAAGACTAAAATTGTGGCATTTGTATTATTTCTTTAATCAGCTACGGAAGGCAAACATAATTATCTGAGAGAAATTAGTTTTACACCTGGAGTTAATGTATTACCATTCTTCATACAATGACTACATATATTATCGTCTCCTTTTAATTTGTCAAATGAGAAAAACTAACGCGCCATATTTTCTATTTTGATGCCTCTGTGTTATTTACTTGTACGTACGTCGATCATGAGCGCAAATTACCTAGATTAGGACTATGTTTTTCGTATTAACACCCAATTCGCTTATGGTGTCTTAACTTTTGTTACTACTGCGAGTAAGTATTAGTAGAAAGTTATATTTTATTCTCACAAAATTAGCCGAAACTCTTTTTAACAGGGCGTTATGTAAAATAACATTAAATCGCTATATTTTAGACTAAGTTTTCTTATTCATTTCAACGTTGCCAACCTGTTATAAAATTAATCAGGAATGCAAATTAATGTACAGGAAAATAATTTATATATACGAGTCCAAATTGCAGATGTTCTTGAAGGCCTCTATATATATATACTAGCACTCGGTGTATCATGATAACCCTTTAATTTATTAAGCCTGTGCATCGTGCATGTACACTCTCCGTTTATTTTGTGCATGCAAACGGCTAATGTTTTTTGTCTTGATTGTTTACATGCGCGGCGACTCGTTTGAAGTAATTTGTGGTAGCGCGCGCCTTGCTTCGTGCCAGCAATTGCATATCAATAACTTCAGTACCCTTGCTTGCCGACTGTCACTCGATCTTCGTTCTTTTTTCGTGGCCACGGCTATACCTTGTTGGAAGCAATTTATGTTTGCAAACATCCTGTATCGTGATAGCTGTCTAGTTACAACTTTAGTAACTATGCTGACAGACTGTCGGACTTCATGCCATTACCCTTTCGTTAAATAATCCGTATTAGAAAAAATAATTCTGATCTGCGGACATTCTGTACCGTGGTAGCTATTGCTCTCTGTCTTCTGACAGTTTTCGTTGCCTCGCTGTGCCATGTTTGAGATCGTAGTAATTCTAATTTGCGAACGTTCTGTACCCTATAGTAATTGCTGTCAGCCTTCATACTTTTTACCTTTCCTCAACGCACCATGTTGGAAGCAATTCATGTTTGCAAACATCCTGTATCGTGATAGCCAATTGCTTATCAATAAGCCGGTCCGATTGGAGTGGCCTGAAGGGGTCATCGCATACGTGCAACAAGCTGCCTTGCGATATCGTGGACAATCAAATTAGTCTTCAGCGACGTAGGCTGCGCGGCGCAGACAGCAGTTTGCTGATGGCAGAAAGACATCGAGCCGCAAATATTCAGATGAGGCCGCCGAATGTGACCAGAATCGAAAGTGGTATTAATTTCAACGAGCCATCCTTCCTTCAATTTGTATTCAGTAATAGAAATGCCGAGTAAGGTTCGCTTCACTCTGGAGAAATTTGCATCGCCTCCAGAGTCTCTCGAATATACGGTACGTTGATGGCCAGCTGCGTTGCAACAAAAATGCATCCCAAAAGCCTGTTCACATGATTGTCAAATGAAGGAGTTTTCGTTGCTGCGCGTCCGATCGAGTGCGTTGCTGCGTCTGATTTAATTAAATAAAGCGGAAGCTTCATGACTAGTAATTCACCCCAGAATTGAAGAGATTTCTGAAACATTATATGAGTAACTTAGACGCACAGTTGAGCTTACGAGGCTCGGCAACGCCATCGGATGATTTAATGAGAGTATTTATGTATCTATATACGAGTATCTATATATATATATATGATCTGTTCTTTCTTAAGTTCTCTGTTGTACTTTCCTTGCAAGGCAATTTATTTTCCGCGACCGAACAAGATTTCGTCACCTGCGCGTTAGTTGATTTTTGCAACTGTCTGATTCGTGAAATTCAGTGCATTTTCAATGCAAAATTTACTGAATGAGTCAATCTTCTTTGATCTCATATTGAACCAAGTTGTTAAAAAAATGTTTCTATTTGATTCATCCAATGAGTTTATAGGTTTCTTCCACGTTCACTCCTCCTAATGCAGTTTATATGTTAAAATTAAATTAACTTAAATCATTTGTCTGTTGCACGGTTGCATTATAGTTTGTCTTTGAGAATAATGGGGTTTAGACATTACACCCATTCCCTAACTGTGTCGGATTATCAGCCAGGCAACGCTTTTATGATTATACAAATTTCTTGTGAAAGAGACATGCGCCTTTATCAGGGCAGTGTCTCCGTCGAAAGCAGATCTTTTCTTTCTGAGAGAGAGACAGAGTGTGGAGCACAAGCTCTCTTTATTTACACTGTCGTGTCTGTCTGTTAACTCGAGCACTGATAAGTAGAGGGCACCACTACTGCTACCCTCCTCTCTAAACAAACTGTCGAGTCCTACCACGTGTTTCAAACTTCAATATTTGGGCGGTCACTGAGTCTCCTTTGCTTACAGATTAACGTTAATTACATGCTTTAACTGGTGCTCGTAATAATAGAAATAATCACGTTACGTCTCAGGCTGATGCTATTTAGTTTGCTGTCAAGCTAAACCATTTCTGTAAGCCTGGTGGTTTGTGATACTGCAATTAATCATACCTTTGTGCATGTAGGCTGCCACTGTGCGCTATCTGTTGCCAGGCTATACGATTTCTGCAGTCCTGATGGTGCTTACTTTTAGAACTAGCTGGTTCGACTTACCACGCAAGCGAACGGTGTGCGTCCTTCCTTGCAAATAAAATGCTAGTTGTCCCTCTCTACCTCTCGATCTTAATTTATATTTCTTATCCACAGAGATATCCAGATGTTCAGCAGCATAGATCTTTTTCACGAAAATCACGAATAATGCGTTATACTCCCTCACCTGACGTTCATCTTTAGTAACGCCAAGTGCTCCACATTATCAGAGTTATTTCGATAACAGTTCGTGAGCGGTTGGAACCTTAAACTAAATCTTCAATCCTTTACTCAATTTATTTTATATTTTGATTATAAACATCTCTCCGAAACGACAGTATTGTCGAGAGCTTTTTTTTATATGACTGAGATTTCAAGTGATAAAATTTGAAACTATAATTGTAGCTTGACTACAGTTCTTTTGTAAACATGTGAAGGATTCTGTGAGGGTAGTATACTCTTCTTTGAACTCTGTTTTTTTTAATCTGTTATAGAAAGTGCTTATTCTGGCATCCCTATTTAATCAATTTCTCCTAGTAGCATCCCTAGTTTTAATTCTGGGTAAAACGACTCTATTATTTAATAAATGTACACCTGCTCATACCAATGGTTCACGGTACATCGAGTAATTGGCCCAGCGGATTAACTTTGTTCTTTTTCAAATTTTTCAATTCTGATGATTTATGACTTTCATTATGCTGTACGTGGAATTTCATTATGTCGTTCACCAAACGACTTTTAAAGCGATAACTGAATTAGTTCATTTTCAGAGAGTTCCTTTGTTAACTCTATATAAATACAGAAATCTATCGTTATAGTATACGTTCATCAAATATTTACGAGTTGCCAAGCGTTAAGCGAATTCATGTATATTCCTGGGTGGCATGCATAAAATAACCACCGGAGCCTCATCCAAAAATCATCTTAGATACCAATTAGCATAAGGTAAGGTAAAAAGTTATTTGGTCTATTCAAAACACAAGAATCATTAAACTCTGTGTTCATCAAAATTTTCGGGTGAAAAGCGTTAATCGACCTTATTCTTTTAAAGAGTTACTTCGTCTACTAAGTGAATGCATCTATCACTAAAATATACCTATGTTCCTGAAGAGTTGTCTAGTTGTGAATCATTAACCTAGTTAGTTTACTTTCTTGAAAGTTGTTAGCTCTTGCCCAGGTTAATATAGGAGTGTCTCCACCTCATACGGTATCATGCACTGACCCTCTGCTTGGCGAAGTCCACACCTCTCCAATTACAGTGTTATACTTTACAGTATACAAAGTCTCTCCAAACAGGAGCTTCTGCCACCAGCACCATGCAGCAAACAGCTCTAATTCCTTGTTTGTTTAGCCAAATACGTCAGCCCTGCTCTTACCGCCCTAACTGAACACTCTGGCCAGCTACTCAACGATAAAACTTCTTCCATGGTTCTTTTACTGGTCATAAAATCGCCACCTTTGGTGAAGATTTCACCCTTAATCTAATGCTAAGTAATCTGCTTGCTTCTTGACTGCTTAAACAAAGAAGGCTTGTGTGGTCGCCGCATGTAGAAATCGGCTGTAAGTGCCCAAAAGCATCTGTTTTGAATTTAACAGTGCGTGCGAAATTAAAGCTTTGAGAAAGTAGGTAGTTTGATTTACCTGAACCTATTGCTTTAATTTTGTTGTGTTATTTTCTAGAAGTTGCTTCTTTGCAGCCTTTATTACGCTGATTTGAAATTTTAAATACAACGATATTCTATCACTTTTTTCCGGTAAAGTTGAACATATAGATTCATAACTGAATTTTCCTAAAGCTCGTTCGTTGATCATGCGTTTGCCACGAATTTACCATTGTTGTAAAGTTGTGTCAATCGTTTTCCATTACAAAGAAAGTATAATTTAGGATACTTGATTGCGATTCTGATATTGCTGTGTACTGTGTAAGCATTGTGTTCAGCATTTTTATTTAACGACAATTAACATCTTTGAGCATTGTGAAAACAACCGGCTACTTTTGTGACATTCAGTATCAAGAGCTCTAAATTTGCGTATTTGCATGACATTAGACGGGAAGTTATTTTCGTGAGTTTCGGATTCGTTGTGACAACTTTTTCCCTCTAATGGGCCTACTTCCTGGCTTTATTTTTTAACAGTGAGTCGAACGAAGTCAAACAAGCCAAACAGACCATCTGTCACGAGGGTATCTTGTGCGCCCAGCCTTGTCAATATATAGGGTCTTTTTGTTGGGTTTACACTGTGTTTTTTACCAAGTATAACGGTACTTTATGTATAGTTATTTTCTGTGAGTTGTTTCCGAGTTTTGAAAGGATTTTCTGTGCTAGCTTCGTGACGTTTCTTGTAAATGCCTTCGTTATTTTCAGTTTTCGAATAATTTCCTCTGTACAATGTCGTTAAGATTATTGTGCATGTACATATTGTGGTCAAACAACTCTTGTAGCTACTTTTTTGGGAGCTATTATAATATTCTGAGATGTTTTAATAAACTTTATTCTTATTGTTGTCATTATTGTGTGCTATATAATGTAGCTTTTGTGCAGCTTTTTGAGCATGTTTTTTAAACACGTCCTTAATTGCCTGGTATACTTCTTCTTCGAGCTCTCAAATTATAAGAAAACAAGAGCACTATATGTTCATTGCAAGTTTTTTATTAACTAATAGCCGTACAATTTCTAGGGGCATTGTTCTGATATAAAATTATGTTACTGCTACAGTCTTTTGACTTTAAGTAATACAATTTATGTGCTAATTTTTTTGTATTTGTATTGAATGAATGATTGTTTTTTGCGGTTTTACCAACTGTACATTTTGTACTGAACTTCTTATATAGGAATTCTCTGATTTTTTACTATGCGCATTCTGCGTTTCTATTTTCTCCAATGCAAATTTCCGCTCGATTAAGGATGTGGATCGGACCGTAGTTTTTTATCCCTATATCGATCAATTTGACCTTAGAGAAACTGAGAAATTGCGAGGAGTACTTATGAAAATTGATCGTATGTACGTGTGCTACCTTTTAATATAACACTGAACCGCATTCTGAGCCCACATCAAGTAGTATAAATTACGTTAATTAGACATAACTAGCTTGAGATATCACTTAAAATAATATTATAAGATATGACGTACATTATCACACGGGAACTTGTTTATGACGAAAGCAGCGTAGAAGGTAAAGAAAGCATATAGTCTCGATATGTATATCCCAACCTATAGAGGTACATTTGGTATAACTCCCTAGCTCACGCGTCTCATTCCCTCGCGGTGTCTCTTTTCACTGATTTTATGGTATTGAGAGCTAAGCATTGGTAATTTTAGAGAGTACTCGAGCAAACAGTTATGAATAGACGCGTCAAAATGTCTTGCCGCTGCCGTACTTTACTACAAGTGACGTGTGAATTTTGTCACTTCTTCGCCAAAGCGCTGAATAATTTAGTGAGGTTGCAGGAAAGTTGGGAAAGAGGCTTTTCCGCCTCTGAAAATATAACTGCTTTTATTTATTGTTCCTTGTTTTTTATTAGAAATTTTGTGTACCTTACTGACAAAAATTTGTAAAAAGTAGACTTGCCATGTTTGTAGTGACGCGTGCATGATAAATAGCAGCCGATTGAATTTCAAGATTCTATGAGACAATTCAAGTGTCACATAGTGTTGTTTTGACGAGTAAGTACATAACATGCCTGTTGGGGAAGTGGGTAATCCGGTCGAGTAAAATCTCCAAAGGTTAATCCGGGCCCAGATTAATTAAATTTTTTATGCGCTATGATTTGTATGCTGATTTTATGCTAAATTTTTGTACGTCCTCAAATTCGGACTGATTTCTGTAATAAGCGTACTCCCTGTTGTTTCCTTTTTGCTTTAGCAAAGTATGATGATAACGTATGCCATACGATTTTCCGTTGGTTAGATATAGCTGTATGCAGATAAGTATGCATTGTTAATTGTCCTGAAAGTATAATTTCCATTTCTAAAAAAATAGATGCAATGAATAAAAATTTCATTTAACCTTTTACTGAAATGCAGTGAGATCATGTTTTGCAAATAAAACTGTTAAATGTTCTCAATGCATGATCAATTTTAATTAAAGTCGATGTGACGAGTTAGGGAATTCGACCAGACTTTGCTCGTAAGTCACGAGACCATACTTTTGTAGATAATTATCCAATGTAAATGTTGTGCAATCCGTTTCTTAACATATGTTTAGGGTATCCAATATGATCCAATATAAGGCTTCTCTCAGAACTTACTATAGGTACGCAAACATTTTTTATGACAAATTTAAGTGCAATTGCAGCACAATAATTCATTTCGAAACAGACAAGTGCGTAGATGTGATGGTTTAGGAAATTCAGGTTGACTCTATTACTGAGGTAGCATTAAAATTCATATTGATTGACAGGCATCCGGTTTTTGCCCCCGCTCAGTTTCACAATGCTCTCGCCAGGACTGACCACAGGTTTCGCAAGGCCCTCTGGATACGCTTCCGAGCGGAAACTCGAATCAATGCAACGTGAAAGCTTCCTTAATATGCTCTCCCGGACAGTTATGAAATACGCCATTCAAATTCAAAGGAACAAAATATGCGTGAACATCCTAATGTAGATGTTGTCAGGATCTGGCCGAGTGCCTGGTATAGAGATGATATTATAGACCTTTGTGCCAGACTCTGCAACTTGGCTGAATTCCGCGATGCGGTTTCGATATATTAGCATTGAAGGTTATTGTGTTCCTGTATGGTTCATTCCATTGTAGATGAGTGCTTTGTATTGCAAGATCAATGTGTCTGGAATGTTATGATTTTAGTTGACTGCGCAGTGAATGAGTTCCATAAATAAGATTATATGCAATGCTTTGTAAAAATTCCTAGCCTTTTACGTTTGATTTAATGTCGATAATAGGCCCTTGTTTGCACAAATGCATGATATGGTTCCTCTATACGGATATAACTAGGAGTGAAATATTAGAAAAGGCGTGTCCAATTTACTTGAATATACTAAGCTCAAAAAATACATTAATCTACTCGCCTTTTTTCTATTGTTTAATAGTTTGGCATTAGTTTATTCTATACTCTGTTCACACGTATAAGTCTTGCTTACAAATAAAAAATATTTCGTCCGAAACACTGCGCACGCATTCCAGAGCTTCATAAAAGTTCATATATTAAGTTCGTTAACCATTTCACCGCGGAAACAATTTCTTGGCTGAAATTTTTATTTAAATACTGGTAGAAATTAATTATTTAATGTTCCTTATAACACTGAGTTGTATTAGCTTTAAAGAGGCAAACAAAAACGCTCTAGCACATTTGTGGACTGGCTCTAACAAGTACTAGAAATTATAGAGCAATAAACACTGCGCTTTCTTTCAAAATAGACTATTTTTTAGATTAGTCACAGATGGCGATACAAACCTAGGTGCACACTCTGGCTTAGTGTGAGCTATTACTATTAATTCTAGACTCTAGACTCTTCCCATGTTATGGGGAGTCGTACTCCTTACTCTCACCTAGGCTTTCAGGATATATTTCTTTTTTGTCCGCATTGCTTACTTCCTTCAATTTCATCTATGCTATGTTTTGTAGAGTAGCGATCTCAGAGGGACTATGTAGGTTACCTCATAGCCACCACATAGGCCTTCGGGACGTCATCCTTCGTGCCCGCTCTGTTTCTTTCCAATTTCGTTCTCCTACTTATGATGCTTTCCTCTATTCTTCCTCTTCTTTCCAACTTTCTATGCCCATGAGCATTGAACCTGTGTAAAACACCCTCGTGCACGGGTTTCTCGTTTACCTTGAAACGCTATGTCTCTTCCTTTACCTCGCTGAGAACATAAACTTTGTGATGAATTATAGGGAGAAGCTTAAACTAACCTTATAATAATTGTTCTTTCCATTTTCACACACCTACCAATAATGCATTGTTCTGTTATTCATCTTCCGTTCCGAAATGCTGTTCTCATGTACAGATGCGACAATGCAAGTATTCTCACCATTTCTTTCGCAGACATGTTCATAGTATTGCTTGAGTATGAAAGCTCAAAAAGACATCACCGTTCCTAATTTTGCATTTCTGGTGAAGGGTGTGAATTATGAAGTTCTAGAAAATTTTCTCTGCTGTTATTTATGTTACTTCTATAAATAAAATTGATTCACGTGTGCTCAGGATGACACTGTATCAGATTGATAGCTGTTTACTTATGTAGCATTCTAATTATGGCTTATATAGTTTTGTAGAGGTTCCCCTACCGTATCATTCGGTAGTGGTAATAGGGCGACATAGCGTGCTGCAATAAGTAACTAGAGCACTTTGAGAGCGCATACCTCCGCCAAGCGAGGCAACAGTAGCAAGAAATTCAAATTGGCTCTTACACCAATATTACCTCCGCCAAGGAGGTTATGTTTTCGTCGTGTTTGTCTGTCTGTCTCTTTGTCTGTCACCAAGATAACTCAAAAAGTTATGAACCGATTTGGATGAAATTTACAGGGATTGTTAGGTATATTAGGAGGAACAGATGATTAACTTTTGGTGAAGATATGTCCATCCGTTTGTTTGTTTGTTTGTCTGCCTCATTTTTCTCGATGCCATAACTCAAAAAGTTATGGATGGATTTTGTTGAAATTGACATGACTTGTTAGGTATATAACAAAGAGTAAATGACCATATTTTGGTAATGATACTTCTGTTTGTTCGTTCGTTTGGCACTATTTTTAATTTTATGATTGTTAGCACAATAACTCAAAAAATAATCAATGGATCTTTATGAAATTTATAGGGGTTGTTAGTTATGTTGAAAGACATAAATGATCAAATTTTGGTTCAGATCGGTTCGTTCGTTTGTATGTTTGACTCATGTTTGCCATAACGTTTGTTAACTGTAGAACTCAAAAAGTTATGAACGGATCTTCAAGAAAATTGAACAGGCTGTTATGAATATAAAGAGGCACAAATGATTAGATTTTGGAGTTTATACATAGAAAATTATGGTTTCAGAGCCAATTTGAATTTTTTGCTACCGTTGCCTCACTTGGCGGAGGTATGCGCTCTCAGAGTGCTCTAGTTTACATTGTATCAGCTCCAAAAGCTGATCATTTTTGCCTTTTGATAGTAATAACAGCTTGAAGATCCGTTCATAACTTTTTGAGTTATGCTGCTAACAAACGTTATAACAAACATGAGTCAAACATACAAACGAAATAAACGATCTGCTCCAAAATTTAATCATTTATGTCTATTAACATTACTAACAGCCCCTATAAATTTCATAAAGATCCATTCATTGTTTTTTTAGTTATTGTGCTAACAAGCATAAAATTAAAACCAGTGACAAACGAATGAACCAACGGATCATTACCACAATTTGGTCATTTACTCTTTGTTGTATACCGAACCACTCATGTGAATTTCATAAAAATCTGTCTATAACTTTTTGAGTTATATCATTGAGAAAAATGAGGCAGACAAACAAGCGGATGGACGGATCTTCTCCAAAAGTTAATCATCCGTTCCTCCTAACATACATATTAATCCCTGTAAGTTTCGTCAAAATCTGTCCGTAACTTTTTGAGTTATCTTGATGACAGACAAATAAACAAACAGACAGACAAATAAGACAGACAAATCCGACGAAAACATAACTTCCTTGGCGGCGGTAATTACCTCTTAATTATTATTGATAGATCGAAGCGATAAGCACTAGGTACATGATTGTTTACATCGAAATCTAGACTAGTTAAAGCCTACAGGCTACATAGTTCCTAGAACTACCATGTTCTAGCAATAAATGTATGTTATTCACAGGGAACTAAACCGGTTGCATATAGCTTCTCAAAATTCATTAGCAAGCAGCTACCACCACAGATTTTCTCCACCACTTCAGCACTCCTATTACAGGCTGCTCATCCTGGGCGACCTTCTGCATGATACGCAATAGACATTGAAGTTACACTAGGTGCATATATGGACGTTATTTTGCGAACACAATCGTAATTCTCATATTCTCTGTCCGGAATTTCATTACTGTATTTTATCAATGACGTTAGCTCGAAGATAACATTCCCCTTGAACGCTTACTTCCTGTAGAGCTGCAACTTCATATGCGCAAGAACTAAATTCTGAAAATTGTGTTCAGTCACTAACGCCTACATTATTGTTTACGCGTGTATACAGTCACTCACACTGTTATTATTGCTTAATCAAATGTAAATGACTCGCAACAGTATTGCACGAACCTCTGAGGCTGGCTCCGGAGTGAACAAACTCTCACTGTTCCGTTGTATTCGCTTGCATGGCGCTGTTATACAATGCGTTTCCTGTACTCAGATACTGAGGAGGTAATTGTACCAAATGCCAAAGAGTTTTTGGTTTTCATCATGTAAACATATATAGAGAGTTACAGATATGGACCCCATAAACATTTGTTATTTCGGTATACCAGTTGACGTACGCTCATCACACCTGAATCCCAGGTTCTTCATGGAAACTGATTCTAATTTTCAAACCATATATACTGGTTTTTCTCGACTCGGCGTCATGTACACGTGCATTGTTCCTTGATGCAGTTTCCAGTTATTTATTTAACATATACAGCTTGCCTCTTCCAGTTTTTAGCTAAATTTACTGAGAACCATTGATAAATGTGCGAATATCCGTATTATCTTATATATTTCTCTTCTTTGTCAAGTTGCTGATTCTGTTTGTTGTCATCTATTGTAGTTAGATTCGTCATTTTTTTTCCTGGATGCTGTGTATTTCTTGTATTTGTATGTGTCTCTTTAATTCCAGCGGATACAGTTTAGTTTTACTTTACACCTGGAGAATTCGCTGCATGTACTGAGAAGCGTGGCGCCAGGTTGTTCAGTGGTTATTTCATTTGTACAGCCAGGCATCGCGGTTGCATCTCCTTTAAAAAGCTCTTTTGTTGCCGTTGTCTGTCTGTCATGTTGCGACTGAATGCATGCGTAGCTGAGCCGCTGCTGGCTCTCCATGTTATGTTGGTGAAGTCACTCACGTATTAAATCTTACCTGAATATGACTTGACCGCATGACCATAAGCCGGGCGGTCAGTTCTGACAAAGGCGAGATGTGCAAGTTTGTTATCTTGAGCAGCCGCTGTATGGCGAACCCACCTTCGTTTAATATAGAGTCAATAGCAGCTAGGGTATCAATGTAAAGGTACAATATAAGTATTCCATGTGCGCGTGTTTGTTGTCATAATAACTGGATTGACCATGCATGGATTTGCTCGTCTGCAGTGAAGTCAATATGAGGCAGACTGAGAGAAAGAAAACTTCATAAGTGTGCTCTTCATAGATGGTATTTTAACTGCTATGGTTTAGGTGCGATCGATCGTTCCACTGCTACGTATTCCATGTAAGTGTCGTTAGTCGGAAACCGTGAGTACTCTATGTAGCTTGGTACTTATTGTGATTCTAAATTAAGGGAATTGCAAACTGCAGAGTTCTACCAAGCGTGTATTCTCCAGATATCAGTCTTGCAAACTTTTTTTTATTCTTGTATAGATAGCAATATCAATGATAGAGGACCATTTTTGTGTGCTCAATAAAAATAATTTTCACTCCACTGCCACTTCCTGCCAAAATTTTGAGGTGCATTGAAATTACGTCACCAAGCTCTTAGAATACTTGGCCGTTTATTATGTATTAAGCGCAATATAAACTTTGTGCACTTCATGGTAGCACTTAAAGTTTTCTTGGTTTGAATAGTTCTATCCAGGTATTTTTTCTTGAAAGGTAAATTTTTACAAGGGTCATAAATCAATCCAGGAATATTTTGATGTTAATTGTTGTTATTAGTAACTGCTTCAAGTATATTGCTGCAGGTACTCGTAACAGTGGGTCGCTATCGAAAATATGCTTGGCTACAAGGAAATAGAAAGCGATAATCGCTAGTTTCTCATGCCACTGAATTTTACTGTACTGATTATTTCTACCACCAAGGAAGTTATACTTTAATCGAATTTGTATGACTGGCTATCACTAAGGCGACTCAGAAACTTCTGAACGGCTTTTTACGAAATTTATAGGAATTGTTTGGTATGTTAGAAGGAATAGGTGATTAACTTTTAGTGGTGATCCTTTCGAATATTGTTTGTATGTATCTGCCTCTTTTCTTTCTTTCTAGCATTACTCAAAACGTTATAAACGGACCTTTATGAGATTGCCAGGCATTGTTTGGATTGTTGCTGGGAGCAAATGGTCAAATTTTTGTATTTATCTGTTTGTCCGTTTGTTTGTTTGTCTCTTGTCTCTATGTTGCTTTCTATATGTCTGCCAGTAACATAACTCAAAAAGTTATCCCCCCAGGGATTCTCCCCTGGGATTCCCCCTGGGAATCCCCCAGGGATTCTCATGGAATTTCTAGGAATCTGTAGAAATATTATAAGACAAAAAATTACCAAATTTTGGTGATGATCGGTTCATCCGTTTGTATGTTTGCTAATGTATGTCAGTAACACAACTCAGAAACTTATAGACAGATTTTCATGAAAATTGTAGGAGTTGTTAAAAGTGTTAAAAGACATTATTTATTACAAATGATAAAAATTTTGTAATGATCAGTTTGGTGTTTGACTAATATCTGTAAAAATGTTGGTTAGAACATTAGGTAATCAAAAATTTATGTACGGATGTATGCGAAATTTCCAAGAATTGTTAGAAATGTTAAAAGAAACAAATAGTTAAATTTTGGTGATTAATCGGTTCCTCCGTTTGTGTGATTGTCTTATGTTCGTTGAAATCTTGGTCAGAACATAACCCAAAAAGTTACTGACGGATCTTCAACAAATTTATAGACGCTGTTATATGTTACTGTCGAGAAGCAAAGATGAATAATTAAGTATTCTGGTGATGATGAAGAGGAAATGCGCTATAGTTTCAGGATCAGTTTGAATTTTTCGTTGACATTGCCTTGCTTGGCAGAGGTATGCTGTCCCAGAGTGCTCTAGCTTATAATACTTTCTTCAGTTTTCCTTTACTCTTTGTTCTGTACTCATCTCCAGCCTACTCCATTAATAATAATGCGGAATGAATTATTATGTTGTTCTTATCTGTTACAGCACATATCCTATAATAGAAATTGGTGATTTAGCAAAATCTCTAAATTCATGGATTTCGAGTAATCTTTTCAAAGTTTCAGGAGATGCTTTCTCCGCTTTACCCATTCTGACCTGATGCAAGTTGTTTATCCTATATATGAAACACTTTGTCTAAGTTATGATCAACGTATACTTCGCCTTAATGAATACTCCACATCTAAATCAACGGACGTCATTCACTTGCAAGAAATCCGTCTAGAGATATCGTAACATCACTTATTTCTCAATGCAATTATAATATAAATACACATGCTGTCATATACATTTGACCTGTAGCAAAAACAGGCAAACAAGTGCCGTAGAGTTTTCAGTACATTATAACACTTCTGTTGTAAGTTCAATGTAAGCATTACTCGTATTTATCATTCCCCTTTCTTGTTCTATGTTTATATTTGCCATTGCCCAGCATTCGTTAGCTTTTCTTTGAATTTTTCTGGTGCTCGTTGAAAATTGCTCTATGCTGATGTAGTACGGAAGTCAGATATGCCGTTACCGCATGCGCCTGCATACGACGTAATTTTTCCTCCTCACTGTCACGACGTTGTATCTTCGCGGTTTGTCGACGCATATATTTCCTTTTTCGTAAATGTTTCTCTGCTGACAGAATTCCGAATGCTCCTCCTGTATATAACGTAGATTATATTTAGTTATTGCTACTTGGGATTGACTATATACGTACAGTGTACATCAGTATAAAGTAAAACATTGGGCACTCCCTTTTGTAGGAGGGTGCTCATCTATGCTGCATTTGTTTGTTTCTAGAATTCACCATTATGTAACACTTCATCGTCCTCATTAATTACAAACTTTCGTGAGAGCAGAACTCTTTAATTTAATACGTGAAAGTACGGCCCTCTTAAGCTGAAGATCAGGCTTAAATAATTTTTAATAATGTACATTCTTAGGCCCGGTAATTGGCTATCTTCCCGACCCTGCATTGTCAAATTAAATGCAGGTATCGTTGTAACAATACGACAAAAAAAAAATACGAGAGGAAGCTCTATACGAAGTAAACCCATATATATAAAGCCATTTGCACTTTATAATTGTGCCATGTTCAAACAGTGTTATTCCTGCGAGAAAGTGACGTTTTGTTTGTTCTTTATTCAGGAATAACCTTTCACCCTAGTTGTTCTCAAATGGGTGCGCCCGCGGGCGTTCGAATGGTGCACCTTTCAGGAGATGCCTTTATATATGGGCACCCTAGCTGTGCTGTCCTCGATATGCATCATCATTTATGTGTCCACATTTAAAAAAAATCTAAACAGACATTACTTCATTATATCAATTTAGAGTGTATTTCGTCAATACATTAGGCTTACATTAATGAGCATCTTTTAATTTTTAATTCCTCCCAAATAATGAGTAAACGTGTCTATGCAACGTTTTCTAAATAATTTTTCAAAATGTATTTTTATTTCTTTTATGACATTGACCCGATATTCCTAGAATTCTGTGAATAGTGTGCCTGTATAATGATACATGTCAGCTATACTGAGAGTAGTTTACTCCTTCGTTCTTCCAACATCTTTTTCTACGATTAATTGTAGTTCATGAATTCAAATCGAAAAAGCGTTTTCGTTTATCAGGTCCCATATCTTAGTAACTACTGTACGGACTGTTTCTTGTATTTTATCAGAATTAATACAGCAGAGTGGGAACATAATAATGACATTTTATACAATTGTGTAAATGGACAATGATAATTAACTGCGAAAACTCAACGTGCCAATTAACTAGTTTGCAGTGCAGATGCATAAAATCAGCTTCCAATATAGTGAATTAGTAGCAATTTTAAAATTTGCAGAAGCAAGAAAAATATTTTCTTATGAATACTGAACTCCTTGTAAAAATTTAAATTTACACGCTGCCCTATAGTGTAGAGACTTTGTTTCATCGAAATTTCGATCAGAGTAATCTTTGTTGCATGAAGAGTGCAAAATACTGACAAAAAAAAATTTCGCCCTTTATATTTTCAGCAGGCTATTTGACGACGCCGTATGCCCTATTACATGTACCGTACTTTGTAAAGATTATCAGTTCTAACTTGGCTGATTATTGGCCTAAAGTTGCCCTTTTATTTTTCCGTATTCAGCTGACGTTGTCTGGAGCTCTGAGAATACCGCCCTGAATGCGATGCATGATTGACACTTGTTAACATGTCGCAATTCCCGTCGGTCCTGTAGAATCATTGCCTCAGCGCTTGCTCTTATAAGGTGCGCAAGAGGAAATCGGCATCAAACAAAGGAAAACTTACTCCCTTCTATAGCTCCTATCCGGTATCTATAAAGTTTATTGTTTCTTTTGTTATTTGCATGTCGACCATTCAACGCACAGTGGTACTTCGCTACACGAATTTACTGTGCTCTTAGAGGCGGTTCAACTAATGTGGAACTCGAGTAATGAATATATTAATTATTTTATAAAAATTACTAGTGGCTCACGCCGTCATAAAGTGTTGGCGGAAAATAATTACTTCAATTAATTCCCCTTTTTTATTAGACTTTTAGTTCTGTTATGAAAGTGTCTTCCCCTGTTCCTTAGCTGATCTTGTACTGAAGTTGCTCATCATAAGCGCCGAGTAAATATGAGCTTTGTTATGGGAAAGAGGTAAAATTAAAAGTGTGGGCTTTCCCTGAGAGGTGTGTCAAACATTTTCTGTGCCTTACTTTTTAATTTGCCGACTCGATCGGCGGCCTCTAGCTTTTCTGTCGAGGAAATGAATTTCTCCTATCTAATAATGTAATTCCTTAATAAGTCAGCAATCATCGGCTTATGGATTATTAAATTGGGTGATGTGTTGGCGTGTAGGCTAAACGCTCAAACAAAAGATACGTGCATTGCGCATAAATTGGGCATTTGGATCACAGAAATACATTTGACTGCAGGTGGACGGATATGAGGTCCTTATAATTATGCTTATATATGGTACGACTATATAATAGATAACCACTAGCTGATCTTAAACTAAAATTTTCCGTTTGATTTCACCCACATATATAGCAGATGGAGCATCTCTGTTTGGTCTCATGCCCTATATAGTGAGATGTAATTGTATAAATTGTATATTGTATAAAGCTTTATGGACGGCGTGAAGAGACCTACATATGCAACAACTTAACTGTATTAACCTTTTTTCTCTGCAACTGTTCACAGCGTTCATTTGTTAATCCCATAACAAATTCTTACTGAAATTTGGACATTTGCCTGTTCGTTGCACTGATTCTCATTTGGTAATGAAAAAAATGTGTACTTAGTCTGGTCATAAATCTTCGCAGTCCAAACTAGTCGCTCCTTTTGTTGCCCATAAATAATTTTTTCCTAAAGCGCTTAATAATTCGGTGCGCGGCTCTATCTACCTTGCATCCCCAAACGAGTGAAACTGCATATCGTTTTAACTCGAGATATATTTATTCGTGCTACGTAGGTTTTTCCTCACAATCACTGTACTATGAATGTTCAAAAAGTTTTTGCAACATTTTACAAAAAAAAAATGATCTTGAGCCTCGCACTCCTCCAATTTAGCGCCACAGATCCTGGTAAGTCTTTAACAAGTTAGAGATACCCAAAAGTCACATAATTATTATGATGCCAGGTCAAGACTGTTTGGTGGATTACCTGTGCGTTGCTTTTCTCCACACTCTGACGAGTTTTGCTTGGAGAAACTTGCTGGAAACAAATTCCGCGTGGAATGGGACCTTGCCAGACGTGTATTTTCAAAGCTCAAGAATGTACCAGCTTATGAGTACTCTGAGAGCTTTGTCAATATCATGGCACGGTTCTAGAAGTGCGTGAACCTCAGAAGAGAGTATTTTGATGCAGTGCTAAGCTCAATAAATGTGTAAATTCATTAATTTTGTTTTCGTTTCCCTGTTAAATATCCTACGTTTATTGTGTTGTGGACAAGTAAGTAAAAGTACTGGCTTGCCGAACATCCCTCTCCAGTTGTTCTACTTATCGTGCCATTTTCATGATCGCATTGCATCAGCCGCAGCCGCCAGGCTGCATGGCCTTCACAGCACGTGTGCTTCTCTAAGGATGTCAATGCCCCAATGTTTTCCTGCGCAGTTTTGCTCTGAATTAAGCCAACTCCTCGGCTGCTCAGGCAAGCATATATAGTATCTACAATAGCCACCAAACGATGTCGACAACGTGAGAAGCACACTTCAAATATCACCTTCTGCATCCGGTGTTTGGCGGAGCGTTGAGTTGCAGTCCAGTTAATGCGTAGTAAATGATCTTCACCTCTGCTTTGTTTTATTGGACGTGCGGCCCTCCTTGCATGACCATAGTTGAGTGATATTGTTAATATATTTCCAGTCTACTAGAGATTTACTACAATCTAATAAGCGAAGAAAGCATAGAGACTTACTAATGAGAACTATTTTAAAATTTCAATACCGTGGCATTGCGACAAGTTCACAGGTATGTCTACTAGTACATTTTAAACAACATCGCTACACGAAGTGTGGAGGTCAAACAAATATACTAGGAGTCCATGTAAACGAGAAGAAATGAGCATAATCAACCTATGTCTTCCGGCAGCCAAGAATAGCGCTTAGCTAGTAACCTCAAAATAGTATGTCAATAAGTTGAGGAACCAAGTCATAAAATAGCAGGCCGGGAAAGAAGAAAATCAACTCATATAATGAAGATTATTTATTCGTAGCACCAACGCTAAAGAAAACGCTGTAATCATAGACAGAAGACATTATACGAAGACCCAGCTCGAATAAAGGCAACTCATGATATCTTTTCCCTCGCTTTGCCCGTAGCAAAACACGAGATACACTTTAGGCACAAATAATTATTTTAGAAATAAGTACATGAGAATATGCAACACGCATTGTGTAGTTTATAGGTGTACTGATAATACCTAGCAGAATTTTTAGTCAGCCACCCAGAAACTTTTAAAATTTTAGCTTATAGGCGGCCAAAACATTTTGATAGGATAATATTATTTTTTATGATGACGGTCTTGTACGTAGGTAGCTACTTGAAGATGGCATGCTCTCGTTCATATAAACATGTCCAGTTGGTAGCTCTAGATAACAAGTACAGATAAATAAGGTTAGGTGTGCGTGTCAATATTAGCGGCGGATGTAGTACTCGAGTGTGGCTGTATAAACAACATGTACTTGTTTTGAGCTTATTGTTTCTGACACTTGCACCGTTAGTTTGTATTATCTTCACTTTTGCAGGAACTGAGACCGCTGCTAATAATTCTTCTTCTTCTCGAGGGTTCTAGCACCACTGAAGTAGCAAAACTAGCTCCGTTGTCTTTCTAAAAATCATGTCAAGACATTTGACAACATTTTCGGTATAAATTTAATTCCTTTTGAAGGTTCCGTCCATTCGTGTGTCTGTACGTTACAAATTTCAGTACTGCATAGTGGAGGAAGACCGTATCCGTATCCATGCATAGGGAACGAAAATCAATGTTGAATGATCATTATAGTTGATGGGCGTGCTGTCTGACTGAGGGTATAAATGATGCAAGAATTTTTATCGGTGAAATTTGTACTTGTCCAGTTTTAATTATGGTATTATTTTTGTTAAAAATGATTAACTTATTATTCCAAATTCAAAATGTCTCAACTACAAACTGTTTTTGTGCAACTAGCCTCAGTATAGGTACCATACTTATATAGTTTCAGTTTTATATGCAACACAGATCACATGTTGTCACTCTCTTCTGGTGAATGAAAGCGGTGCCGGTATAGTAGTATGGGGCATATACCCGAGGTATAGGTATAGTTATGTGTGCCAATAAGTTAGGTTAGGAACATAATCTAGCTGAACCAAACTTCTCGTAGCCTATTCTTAGCTAACTTAACAAATACTCGCAGGCCAAATATTCTATCAGGAGTCCAGGACCATAAAAGTGGTTATGGTTTAGTATTTTAACTTGGCGAATTTGCTCCAACCATGTTTCCTACAACAAATCTGTGTTTTATATCGGTTCTTACTGCTACATATACAACTATTTTAAGCATTTCCTGCCGCAGCTCAGAGCTACACGTCACATAGCACTTACGCCATGTGATGCGTACACGTTGAGTGTTCATTGTCTCTGCCTCCTTAATTGTAAACTGCCGGACTTTTTTATGTTTCATATCTTGAATAAGCCATGCAGGTATCACAAGACTGCACTACGATAGAGTTATGCATGGTTAAATTTTATTCTATTACTGAAATTTCTTCTTATCTATTGGAGCCATTAGGAAAATAGCAGGATAGCCTTATATACATGTAAATACACGTTTTGTTTGAATTTAGCTTTCGAGTTGTTCTAGTTTTTATTGTACATAAAAGTGTTAGGATTACATAATAATAAAGATCCAATGCCTAAAATGTCCATTCATGCTGCTGCCATATTTTATCATCTACAACAGCGAACAATGTTTATTTTACCGACACTGGTTTACATGTTGAATGACTCATACAATATACAATTAAATATTGTACAATATTTAGTTTTAAGCTAACAGTGGTTTTTATGTTCTGCATTGAATACACCATCTGCTATGGTATTTAGTTTACTTAGTCAGTAATGAAGGCTGAAATATATTGATCCGAAAGTTGTTACTATAGTAATTGTGATCATTCCTATATTTATGTTATAATTCTTAATTTTGAAATTTCCTTCGTCCGCCCTTTACACTTTCAACATTTCTATGGCGTAAATCCATTTTTTCGTGGAATAATGAACACGTCCTCTCAATACTGTTCACCATGCCAAGGTAATTTTTCTACTCTTATAAGTATCTACTGTACAATATAAGTTTCTTTGTGCATTACACTATGAGAGTATATTAAAATTTTGTACGTCGCAGCTTGACCTTGGTGAACATCACATATAAATATGCGAGTGTGTTTCGCTCCGGCCCCGTTAAGAGAAGTAGGTCAAATACGTTATAAATATTTTATTTTTTGCAGCATGTGATGCACATCAGCAGCTGCGTACTTGTGAATATAGGGCCACCCGCAAGCCTTCTGTTGGTCGTCAGCTAACGCTTCTATATTCTATCTTTCCGTAAATCGCTGGATTTCCTATTCGAAACTACTAATGTTGAACACATTTTAGCTCACTCAACTATACTTAAATTATATATTTCAGACTCTCCTGTACATAATATAACTACTTGCTTTATATTTTCCTGAATCAGTTATATTGAAACGGCTCGTTTGTGCAGTTGGGTATAATAGTAGTTATCTATAATATACCCTGACCCAAATAATTTATTGCTGGTGGAGCTTAGCAGCAATAACGACCGCCAATTATAAGTCATCACTTCACTCCAGCGCTTTTTACTGACATTTTCTTTCAATAATAAATAAATGAAAATCCAATTTTCGCGCTTGTGATATCAGGAACTAAAGAAAACTCTCCGCTGAACTTGCATGAATGCGTGCTGTAATAAGCACAGGGTTGACTTCTATGTTAAAGTATTGAAAAAAATTGAACTTCTCGTGAGATATCTCTTGTTATGGTACGTCTGGTATGGCATGTTTCTACTATTCCTACCTCTTTGTAAAATGCTTGTGTCTCAATATGCATGCTGTAGTTGCATAAATTTAACAATAGTAAGAGACCCCGATGAAAATTGCTTTGCAATGTTCTGTAAAGGGTTAAATTTACATTCCAGGTGAGTTTTGCACCTCGTTACTTCTCCGCTTAGTTATTTCCCCGTCCGCTAGCTTGTGCTCGAGTTAGCCAAGTCCGCGCCCAAGCATAGAAGCTTCTTGAAATTGGCGGGAGAGTGCAATGACTCACGGCTTCCTCTGACGATGACCTGCCGAGTGGGCGGCAAATTGTCAGCTCAAAATGCTCCAATTTTGGGCGGGAAATGGGAAAACTCTACAGATCGAGATGTGGGGCCTCGCTTTCCTGGTCTGCAAGTTGTGCATGTGCGTAAATTTCACCACAACGATAGTGTTAACTGATCGACACAAAACAAACTTTATAAAAACTGATAGCATAAATTGCCCCTGTTACAAGAATGCTAAAAATGCAGTCTTATTAGTTCTTCGCCCAAAGAACTCTCGGGTTAAAACAATGGAACTAAGTAATGTTGGCCCGAACTTTACCTGCAAGAACAAAATGAGCTAGTTCTTCATCGTAAAGATAGTGCACGTAACTAACATTAGAGCTAGAAGTTAAAGCGTTACAAGTTTGATTATTGGTTTACAAATGCTGAAGACTACCTGTGTGCACTATACATATTACTCAGTAAAAAATAGCTCTCTTGTTCCTCACAAACCAACTGTGTCTGGATGCATTATTGAGTCACCTTATATAGCTATAATAGTTTTCAGTGTTTGTGCATTTATTGCTATCTCTATCAAATGGTATTGGATGGGTTATGACCAATAAGATTACATTATCTAAACCCGTCCAAGTGGTGTGTTCGCGACAGAAAAAATTTACGCTGTTGCTCTGGCGTCAGCACCAAGCCTGCCCTGCTGTACCTCTGCAGTCGAAATACGTAACGTAGAACAGCCATGACTGCACCTGCAGAATTGTATGCTTAAAACTCCTTCAAATATAGCATTTATGTGCAAAAATAGAGAAAGGTGGTGTATTTAGGGTAAAAAATTGCATTTATCAAGGCTCGCAGAGTTGGTTTATATATCAGTTACAGACAACTCCTCACCTTTCATGCATGCACACATCTGGAGAGCATTCACTCAGCAAACTGATGTACCCAGATTTTGCTCTGAGCTTCGTCTGAATTAGGAATACTGAGTTCTCGTCCAGCTAATTCAACGGATTGCATTAAAATTAAAACGCCTTTATTTTTTACATTTTCCCTAACGTTTGAAATACGAAGTAAATCTTGCTTTGTAAGGATACATGTCATTGACGCAATCTTGTTAGTGAAAATATAGGTTAGTTGAAGTTTTAATTGCGTAATACAGTGAGGAGCCTAGCAATAGTTTTCTATTTTGAGAACTCGCAAACGTCCATAGTCTGCACCTGCAATCCGGCGGCCCGCTCTTATCAATCTGCCAGTGTCGCCAGACTTCCTATACCGTCGGCCTCCTGATGGACTGTCGGGCGCTTTGAAACTCTTGCTTGGTACGTACGTATTTATGCAACAGCATGATTCTAAAATTAGTATTGCGTGGAATTCCGGACTGTCGCGAGTATCGTCTAGTAACTTCTTGCTCATTTACACAAACGTTATGTTTATGATCTCACATACCACACCTTGTGTAAATTAATTTTCCTTGTCTAACATAACGCATCTTATCTAACCAAGCCTTTCACTTCCACGATTGCCAGAAATCATATCATCCTACTTTAATATAGTAGAGGTATGTACGTGAAAAAAGTCATGAGACTAATGTTTTGTACCTTTTTTAATGAACTATACAGGTACAATTCTACATTGTCTCCCTAGCTTTATAGGCCTTTGATAAGTTTGTTATTTTATTTTTGTCATTGTGGCCATTGTGCTGCCTCTTGTTTTATTCCTTCTGATTTTATCTTTGCTTTATTTTTCCAACTTTCTGTTCCAAAAAATGCATGGGTTCCTCATTTTCTTGCCATACTACGCCCCCATACTTCTCTCTTTGGATCACAGCTAGCGAACAATATGGGTAGAAAGGCTTAATTAAAATAGAGGATCATTAATCATGATAGAAGCAATGGCAACAAATACTATTTTTGCGATCCAGTGTTTATTTACAACGCTTTTTTTAATTATGAGATATGTCATTTTAGAAATAACTGAATTCAAATTTCTGAAGTGAAATACCTTATCCACAAATTTTCATTAAACTGATAATTTACCTGTTGCAGTTAAACATCTTTGTATAATTAGACACCGCTATGTCTCACAGTGGCTTATTAAGTTTGTTTCACAGTAACAACTCTGCTCTTTTCACACTATATGAATACGATGCTCTCAAGCTATTGCTCAATAGCTTTCTCTCTATTAACAGGAATTCTTTCATATACGTACAAATAATTCTCTCTCAGAGTTCTTATCGAGCCTTCACTCTCTTTGGTCTGTTCTGCGCTTGTCTTGTTTGAACATATATACGTTCTTTGTGGTTCGTCTCCGTTATCTATACGTAGAAGGATAACTGTAAATAGGCAGCTTCCTGTACGATAACGAATGCCACGTTGACCAATGTACCTTCGTATATTGATCATTGACTTCATACTGTCAGTGGCAGGGTGCTCATAGTGCTGAGTGAGAATGCTGCAGTGAGCGAATTCGCATACCAGCATGGCTGGTAAATTTTGCGATCCTTGGATTGCGGCGTTAACGTTTCTGGCATTCACATTCTAATGCGGAGTCAGTGACCCTTAACAAATAATTATGAGGATGGTCTTGCATGAGGTCGCAGTTGCCACATGAGCCTTCAGTCTCTGACGCCATACCTCTGTCTATCTGTGGTTGACTTCAACCGTATAGGCCTCTGTGGCCAAGCGTGCTGCTTATTGCGTTTTTCGTACTCCTACTTGTTATCTTTGTTGCAATTCATTTTCTTCTCTCCCAGTCTGATATTTCTGTGCAAAACTTCCGTGTTTGATACATGTCCCTTATATCTTCCCGTCTTGGGATCGCTGCGTATGCACTGCGGGTCTTAACTAAAAAAGTAATGATGATGTTAATAATAATCCTTATACATATACACTTTACAATGAGTACTTTCACAATATTGTGCTCATTTTTGTCTTGAATTATATAGTACTAGTGGCCCATGCCGTCATTATAAATGACGGCAAAAAATTAGCACCTCAAGAAAACCCCCACCGTCTTTTGGACTTCCTCATTATTCCTATATCTAATACTGAAGAAAAAGATTCCAAGGTACCCAACTTTTTTCGCCTTTTGAAATCTGAATTTTCTCCTATCTTATTAGTTCTATTTTTCCCCTATCTAATACTGAAGAAAAAAATTCCAAGGTACCCCACTTTTTTTTTACATTTTGAAATCTGAATTTTCTCCTATGTTATTAGTTCTATATTCCCCTATCTAATACTGAAGAAAAAGATTCCAAGGTACCCCACTTTTTTTACATTTTGAAATCTGAATTTTATCCTATGATGTTATTCCCATAGAGCGTGACAGGAAAGATACAAATATATAAATAGATAAATAAATAAAAACACGACGTGAATTATTATGTAGTACTGATGGTATACTCAGCTGAATAGGACCACTGGTTAAAGCGACCAGGCCCTCAGGGGCATATTGTGGCGGGCTCTTTCCCTGCCACAATATGTTTGGGCATCATGCACCCAAGGGTCCCGAGTGCCTTCTCCGCAGGGGATGTAGCATCTGGCCGCAGTTCCTGCTGGGAAGGTTAGTTTTGTAAAGTTAGGTAGGCTCTCAATACTTCTCCTTCTATTTCGGGAGGTGGGCTGCCGATCGAGGTGGCTGACCTATTCCCGCTAGACTTCTACTTTCTTGTATTTCGTCTCATTTCCCTGTGCGGCGTAACTGAGCGACAGCGTTCAGCCGCGCCCGGGG
>LQNS02278169.1:1347581-1422898 GCA_001587735.2 Parhyale hawaiensis | reverse complement strand
CTTTATTTTGTTTGACCTTTCTATATTTTCCCCTCTGTGTTTCAATGGCTATCGTCAGGTTCGCATTGAGTGTACTCTGACAGTGCCGATATGACTAGGGTGATGCTATTATTATACATACCTTGGATATGACGACTACTTGGAGACCCCGACAGTTGGCGATATGCTTTCTGTCCTCGTCATATACGTCGCATTAAACAGGATCCAGTTGTTACTGGTTCCACTCCAGTTGCCAAATGATTATTGCGTCGTTAGTTATAGCCTTTGTGTGCACGAGCAGTAGCTAGAGACGTCGCTTGTGTTGGTGCTGCCAATGCTTTTCATTGAACCCCCTATGAGAGTAAACATTTTAAACATTGAGTGTCAACCCATGAACCGATTTTCAAATACATTTTTTGCAATGCTTACTCCTGAATTGTCCAAATTATACTTTAGTTTTTCGAAGGAATATGTAGCATTTTTCTAAAAGTTTTTGCAAAAGGACAGGGAATAAACCTCATGAATCTCAACCCATTTCAATTGGAGGAGCTATATACCCAACCCTCCCGGAACGTGATTTACGATTTTAGTATCTAGGTTGAGTATGAATTCTGTCGGGTAGCAACACATCTCTATTCAGACATTATGACGTCCCGCTTTTTCGGCTTCATCGATGCAGCGACGATCGACTGGTTGCATCAATAATAATAAATAGTGACTGATAGTGTCTTTTCGACATACGCCATTGACAACCTACCCTTACTTTACTCTAACTGCACCAAGCTATACTAACATAGACCTCGCTACAAGGCCCCGGCCTTTTCTCTATCGGAATACAGTAGGACGAAGGAGACTTAAAACAAAATATCACAGACTAGTACGAGTAGGGTTAATTGTTGTCCGTACTACTTGTGAATAAAAATACTGCGCAGAATAATAACGCACGAGAAGCTGGCTTACGACTTGAGCTTCTTGGGTAGCCAAAAATTCTATTAGAGTTGCTTTGTTCGAATGTCGCCCATTTTATTACGCTCTGATTTTTTATATGAATAACATTAGCTAATGAATTATGATTTATATTGTCACTTTGCCCAAAATGGATAACGTCTCCTGACTACGGAGGCTGAACAAAGTATTATAATATTAATAATGATAACGTCTCCAGTATTGAGCAAAAATTGACATTTACTGATGAAATGACATGCTGAGACAATTACTTGAACTTCCTGGATCTTTTAGACTCATTTTTAGGTGATAGTGAATCTGTTTCTTGTCTTTCATGAGCCAGACAACAACGGTGTGTGGCTGAAGCTGAAAATAATCATGAAAACGTCTACGCCTCAGCGGCGCAAGGTTGCGAAAGGACTGACTGCAGAGTAGTGGACGACGTAGTCGAAACATGTTCCTAGTATTTAGCAGCGCAGTTATTTTGCGCTTTCAATTGACAAACGGGAAAAGTAGGGAAGACTATATATAGACATATCCATTATTTCAAAACTTTTTGACTTTAAAAGGTATAATACCGCTTGAAATCTGTTCATTATATCTTACAACGAACTAGTTCAAATCCTCGCGAAAAAACGTAGCTTGCAGCATGGCATAACATGCGCGAGAAAAGACTAAGAGGGACCGAACTCTGGACAGACATTGCTCGTGGGGTGTGCACACCAAGGAATACACTACACGGTCGCCAGTACAGCGTGGCTTTCGCTTCACTTCAGCGGGCTTTAAACATGGCAGCACTGTAGACCACCATGCAAGCTTGCGATAACAAGAACTTCGTCGTGGAAATTGCAGGATTTTCCAGAACTCAGACCGCGGAATAGGTCGTGTTTGTACGCGAAGGAGTTGCGTATATAGTCTTACATTAGATTAGATAGCAGGCAGTAAATGGACCAACAGGCCCATTCTCAAAGAGCAGCCGGGATTCACGCTTCGGCCCTCTGTGATTTTCGCTGTTATGACATATTGGTCTCTTACTTGTTCTTTTGTGTCTCCACTCTTTGTAATGTGCACTGTACAGTAAAATCAGCTTAGGGTAGATCAATTTTTCTGTTTCTTGAATGACGTTCATTTCTCGCAAAAAAAAACCTGACATTCCATAAAGTAGTTCGCCAACTCGTAAATTTTAAGGTAACGGTGTACCAATTTATAAATGACATAGCCCATTGCAAATGTAGAGTTGCTAATTTGTTTTGTTTTTAATTTTCTCAGGCTGAAATTTAACTACTCGGTGACTGATTTTCTTGACTTTTGTTGATTACAAAAATTTTTGCTAGTTTTGGCTTAATAAAAGTTATACGCGCTTTTATATGTTCTGTGTTTATGTAGATTGTATGATAGTTAAATACTGCTTTACTATTTTCACGTATACCATATACATTGTATTATCATTATCACTAGTGGCCCGTGCCGTCATTATAAATGACGGCAAAAAATTAACACTTCACCAAAACCCCCGCCGTCTTTTGGGCTTCCTCATTTTCCCCTATCTAATACTGAAGAAAAAGATTCCAAGATATCCAACTTTTTTTTTGCCTTTTGAAATCTGAATTTTCTCCTAATTTATTAGTTCTATTTTTCCCCTATCTAATACTGAAGAAAAAGATTGCAAGGTACCCAACTTTTTTTTTCGTCGAAGAAAGAGATTGCAGGGTACCCCACTTTTTTTTACATTTTGAAATCTGAATTTTCTCCTATCTTATTCCCATAGAGCGTGACGGGAAAGATATAAATAAATAAAAATACGACGTGAATTATTATATAGTACTGATTATTGTTGTTGTTCTTTAGTTATGCCATTATACAGCTGTGCTACATGAGAAATGCGTGTACTGTTGGATATACATGAATATAGATTTCGATTAGAAGCAGTTAGAGAAATTTTGACACCCACGACGCGCGTTCCGCTGTTCTGGAGCTCATCAGGTGGGAGTATCAAAGTTGGTAAATTTAGTTCTTGAAATTTAGAGAGGTTACCATAGGAAGGTGTAACTATGATACCGGCTGCTCCAGAAGTATAAATGAAATTTCCAATGAAGCAAATGTTCTGTCAATTTTGGGATTTGTATTAAATACGAAGACTACAATGCCGATGTACCAGCCGCTTATCTACGACAGGTTGTAAACTGTCGCCCTCGGCACATCTGTGTGTCTGCAACGTGCAGTAATTGGAGTCTACGCAGCGGACTGTAGTTGAAAATTGACAAAACATTTTCTTGATTGGAAATTTCAGTTATACTTCTGGAACAGCCGGTATCATAGTTACACCTTCCTATGGTAACCGCTCTAAATTTCGCAAGATTTAAAGAACTAAATTTACCAACTTTGACCCTCCCATCGTGGGTATAAAAGTTTTTTTAACTACTTCTAATCGAAATCTACATTTATGCCATCTCAAGAAAATAATATATATAAGTTACTGACACCTTTTGTGGAGTGATTTCTTCTAATGGCTAACTCTACCAATTTGACGTGTTTAAATCCCATCGATGTTATCCTGTAACCATATAGCTTCCTCGCGCAGAATGTACCATGTGCTGTATCCTTACGACATTTTTTGTAAAGCTATGTTTTTTCTTTGTGAGTTCTTCTATGACAATGAGGGATCGGGTTATAACATCTCTGTGCCCATATAGTCGTACAAGGAAGTGCAATACTTTACGCCTCCTTTGTTTGGCAATGGGCAAGAAACCNTATTTTGTTTGACCTTTCTATATTTTCCCCTCTGTGTTTCAATGGCTATCGTCAGGTTCGCATTGAGTGTACTCTGACAGTGCCGATATGACTAGGGTGATGCTATTATTATACATACCTTGGATATGACGACTACTTGGAGACCGCGACAGTTGGCGATATGCTTTCTGTCCTCGTCATATACGTCGCATTAAACAGGATCCAGTTGTTACTGGTTCCACTCCAGTTGCCAAATGATTATTGCGTTGTTAGTTATAGCCTTTGTGTGCACGAGCAGTAGCTAGAGACGTCGCTTGTGTTGGGGCTGCCAATGCTTTTCATTGAGCCCCCTATGAGAGTAAACATTTTAAACATTGAGTGTCAACCCATGAACCGATTTTTAAATACATTTTTTGCAATGCTTACTCCTGAATTGTCCAAATTATGCTTTAGTTTTTCGAAGGAATATGTAGCATTTTTCTAAAAGTTTTTGCAAAAAGACGGGGGAATAAACCTCATGAATTTTAACCCATTTCAATTGGAGGAGCTAAATACCCAACCCCTCCAGAACCTGATTTACGATTTTAGTATCTAGGTTGAGTAAGAATTCTGTCGGGTAGCAAAACATCGCCATTCATACATTATGATGTCCCGCTTTTACGGTTTGATTGATGCAGCGACGACCGACTAGGTGCACCAATATTAATAAATATTGACCCGCTAGTGTCTTTTCGAAATACGCCATTGACATCCTACCCTTACTTAACTCTAACCTTTAACTCCATAGACCTCGCCTAGAAAGCCCCGGCCTTTTCCCTATCGAAATACAGTAGGACGAAGGAGACTTAAAACAAAATATCACAGCCTAGTACGAGTAGGGTTAATTGTGGCCCGTACTACTTGTGAACAAAAATACTGCACAGCATAATAACGCACAAGAAGCTGGCTTATGACTTGAGCTTCTTGGGTAGCCAACAATTCTGTTAGGGTTGCTTTGTTCGAATGTCGCCCATTTTATTACCCTCTGATTTTTTATATGAATAACTTTAGCTAATAAATTATGATTTATATTGTCAGTTTGCCCAAAATGGATAACGTCTCCTGACTACGGAGGCTAAACAAAGTGTTATAATATTAATAATGATAACGTCTCCAGTACTGAGCAAAAATTGACATTTACTGATGAAATGACATGCCGAGACAGTTACTTGAACTTCCTGGATCTTTTAAACTCATTTTTAGGTGATAGCGAATCTGTTTCTTGTCTTTCATGAGCCAGACAACAACGGTGTGTGGCTGAAGCTGAAAATAATCATGAAAACGTCTACGCCTCAGCGGCGCAAGGTCGCGAAAGGACTGACTGCAGAGTAGTGGACGACGTAGTCGAAACATTTTCCTAATATGTAGCAGCGCAGTTATTTTGCGTTTTCAATTGACAAAAGTAGTGAAGACTATATGTAGATATATCCATTATTTCAAAACTTTTTGACTTTAAAAGGTATAATACCGCTTGAAATCTGTTCAGTATATCGTACAACCAACTAGTTCAAATCCTCGCGAAAAAACATAGCTCGCAGCATGGCATAACTTGCGCGAGAAAAGACTAAGAGGGACCGAACTCCGGACACATTGCTCGTGGGGTGTGCACACCAAGGAATACACTACAGGGTCGCCAGTACGGCACGGCTTTCGCTTCACTTCCGCTGGCTTTAAACATGGCAGCACTGCAGACCACCATGCAAGCTTGCGATAACAAGAACTTCGTCTTGGAAATTACAGGATTTTCCAGAACTCAGACCGCGGAATAGGTCATGTTTGTACGCTAAGGAATTAAGAAAGCATTGCGTATATGGTCTTACATTAGATTATAGATAGCAGGCAGTAGATGGACCAACAAGCCCATTCCAAAGAGCAGCCGGGATTCACGCTTCGGCCCTCTATGGTTTTCGCTGTTATGCCACCTTGGTCTCTCACTTGTTCTTTTATGTCTCCACTCTTTGTATTGTGCACTGTACAGTAATACCAGCTTAGGGCAGATCAATGTTTCTGTTTCTTGAATAACGATCATTTCTCGCAAAAAAAAACTGACATTCCATAAAGTAGTTCGCCAACTCGTAAATTTTAAATTAACGGTGTACCAATTTATAAATGACATTGCAAATGTAAAGTTGCAAATTTGTTTTGTCTTTATTTTTCTTAGGCTGAAACTTAACTACTCGATGACTGACTTTCTTGACTTTTGTTGATTACAAGAATTTTTGCCAGTTTTAGCTTAATAAAAGTTATACGCGCTTTTTCGCGCTTTTTATAGGTTCTGTGTTGATGGAGATTGTATGATATTTAAATACTGCTTTACTATTTTCACATATACCATATACATTGTATTGTCATTATTATTGTTGTTGTTGTTCTGTAGTTATGCCATTATACAGCCGTGCTACATGAGAAATGTGTGTACTGTTGGATATACACATGTATATAGATTTCAAGTAGAAGCAGTTAAAGAAATTTTGATACCCAGGACGCGCGTTTCGCTGTTCTCCAGCTCATCAGGTGGGAGAATCAAAGTTGGTAAATTCAATTCCTGAAATCTTGCGAAATTTAGAGAGGTTACCATAAGAAGATGTAACTATGATACCGGCTGTTCCAAAAGTATAAATGAAATTTACAATCAAGCAAATGTTCTGTCAATTGTATTTACTACGAAGACTACAACGCCTATGGGCCAGCCTTTTATCTACGACAAGTTGTAAACTGTCGCCCTCGGTACATCTGTGTGTCTGCAACGTGCAGTAATTGGTGTCTACGCTGCGGATTGTAGTGGAGAATTGACAAATAATTTACTTGATTGGAAATTTCATTTATACTATTGGAACAGCCGGTATCATAGTTACACCTTCCTATGGTAACCTCGCTAAATTTTCACAAGATTTCAGGAATTGAATTTACCAACTTCGATTCTCCCACCTGATGAGCTGGAGAACAGCGAAACGCGGGTCGTGGGTATCGAAATTCCTCTAACTGCTTCTAATCGAAATGTACATTTATGCCATTTCAAGAAAATAATATATATACATATATATTACTGATACCTATTGTGGAGTGATTTCTTCTAAAGGCTAACTCTACCTTTTTGACGTGTTTAAATCCCATCGATGTTATCCTGTAACCATGTAGCTTCCTCGCGCAGAATGTACCTATACCCTGTGCTGTATTGTTACGACCTTTTTTGTAAAGCTATGTAAAAAAGAAACACTCAAGAAGATACTGTTACTCCCTAGCCCAATATTGTAGAGACACGGGTATATCAGCATGTTCCTTCACGTTATGAAATGCGGAGGAAACAAACCGTTACCCGTTCTTTGGTTATTTTGGCATCTCTTACACTTTATGTCTCCGTTGTGGTTTTAACGGTAGTCCAAAACAATCAGTGTCCCAGTTACCTAGCCAAGGCTCGCCGTGTGGTCAAGTGGAACAGAAACAGACGCCGCTAAGCTGCCTCTGTGGAAACTAATTTGCATACGATATGAGCTCTACCTTCACTGCTCAGTAAAAAAAAAAGAAAAATACTCTCTATGACTGCTAAGGTATCCGCACAGAGCCTGCAAGTTAGGCTTATTCAAAGTTGTGTATATTGAAGAGTCATTCGAGCATCAATATGAAATAGTCTTGCTTTTGTATTCGTTTTACGGTATAATACTCGAATATGTTTATAATCCCAGCTGTTACAGGTGTTCAAATGAATATATATCATGCTTGAAAACTGCAACCGTTGGTAATTGCTGCTAGAGTGAATTTAGCACCTCATGATTTCCTTCTTACTTTGTACATTTTCCGAAAGGATTATTTGCTTGTGCTTCACTCTTCCGTTATACATCAAGAATGCTTCGAAAACTGCCATGCGTTTCTTAAAGAGAATTAGCTATTATCACATGGCTTTAATGTATCTGCTTCATGAAAGCTCAGTCAGTCAACGTATTTATTTCTTCATCAATGTATTATGCCCATGGCGTACTCCACAGCGTACTTAACTGAGTAGAGTAGGTACGCCATGTGTTAAGTACTCTGTGATTGCGTCACTTCAGTTATCAAAATGTTGAATTACTACTACTCACGTCTCAAGTTTCAATCGTTTTTGAAATGAGTACTGGTGTTGCGAGCTTTTTATGCTGTCTTTAGCACGCACGAAAATTCTGTAGAAGCGTCTGCCGTCTACGTACGCGTAAGTTGAGGATTTTATGCTAGTTTGGTTAACGACATAAAATGACGGTGTTTTGCTTGGTCGTTTTCCACCACACCTTTTACTCGTGCTGCAACCGATTCCTTTGAAAAAATTTACAGGTGTATGTGACTTATATCCGTTCGAATTTTTGTCCTTTTTCCATGCTATGAAGTTGTTATTTTGTACAGTTTCCTATCGGTTTTTTCTTTGTCTCGTTGTTAGTGCCTACCTTCACATAATTATACAATTCTGCAGCAGTTTTTTACAACTTTTCCTCTCTCTCTCTCTAGTTCACAGCTTCGTTTCTACATTTCCGTACAAGTTCGCAACATTGTTCCGTTTACTTTAATCAGCAGGCCACGTAACTTTAACTTATTCTTAGTCTTATTCAGTCCATATTTAATCTAACAAACTCGCACAAAGTCCGACAAACGTCGTTCATTTCCTTGAGTTTTGCTGAACATGTGCACGAGCTTCCTGTTGAGGAAGCTCGGGATTACGCCTTCCTCTCGGCAATGGCCAGTGTGTCTATCAAACAAGTTTTAAATTAATATGTCTCTTTTGGCGAGTTTTGTCTCTGACAGTGATGACGGAATGACTGTAGGCCTAAACTGTGTAACGGAATCGGAGACATGACGATTCCATCCTCCTGTCGAGCTGTGATGAGGATGCGGGGACTATATCCTGAGTCTTCTTATTAACCTGTTCTTATTATTTCACTAAATTCGGTTGGACACAATCGCTTGAAGAAGATTTGCGTTTCATGTTCGACTAGTAGATCCTGTGCGTTGACAAGATTTAACACTCTTTTTGGATCGAATAGTTTTTTCTCGGTATTTTATGTCTAACTCTTAGTTGGAAGCATAGCGCTGATATGACCTCATTGTCTGTTACTGCCGAATATTATTTTCTTGTTAGATCACATTTCTGATAAGGTAATCTGCCGCCGGTGTCCACCTGCACGCTGGAAGGATAGCACCTGCGTCCTCAGGCAGGTACGCGGCTGCCGAAGGTTTTGGTAGAAGCTTTTGACATGTTTCTGTCAGCTTAGCCTTGTCGCCTAATACCACCTTTCTTCTTACGCTCCTTGGAACAAGAGGCAGCTTGGGTATCGCATTACAAATCCCTTTCAGAGCCGAAACGAAATTTATGCCAATGGCGCAAGAACTCGAAATTTAAATGGCGCTTCTGTTATTGTAGCGAGATATTTGCTGAAGCCATGAGCAGCTTCATGATTAGTGAAGGAAAATCCTGCCATTGTGAGGCAGGTAGAGGCGCGACCGCGCTTCAATAAACCGAGCTTGCGTGTCTTCTTTTCGCGTGCCTGGCCGGCGCTCCGTTGGGCTGCGGCTGCTTTCATTTTACCTGCTCAATGTCCTTAGCGTAGAGAAAGACCTCGGTTTAACCAAATGAGCCTAAAGACAGCATGACAATAGAATGTAAGACTGTCGTGGCCAATTTGATTGAAAAGGAAGTCCAGTCTTTTGAAAGGAAGCATTTTGAATTTATTTCTACTAAAGCTTGAACAATTTGCCGTTGTAGCATTTTGCAAAATAAAGCACTGTAATAACTTGTAATCTTACAGCTGTTGAATAAAATATGTATATGAAGTGGGCTCGACCTAAGTACAATGCGGTTCATAAAGTAAAGCGCTGTATACTCGTGCACACGAACTCCCAGTTCCCTCTTTCGCCCTGAAGAGTAATTGACTCTTAAAAAGCACATCATCATAATTTAATTGTTCCCAACTTATAACTATTCAACATTTCAGAACGAGCAATGAAGGACTCACTTTTAGTTTGGTGATGCGTCCAGTCACTTCTATCGAATTTTATGTCAGACAACGAAGCACTCTGTTCCAATTGGCACTTTTAATATTCTGAACCAGCAAAAAGAGGCTAAGGTTGTCCAACAAGGGCCTCGCATTTTCAGGGTCAACCTCTAAATTGAATTTTTCAATAACAGATACGAACACGTGTGTTTACACTAATGTAAATTTCCACTATAGACCATCAGTTGTGTCGGTCGAATCTATTTTTTATGTTTAGAAGTATTCCTATTTTACATCTAAACCGGTTGTTTCCAACTGGGGTGCTCGCACCTACTGGAAATGCAAAATCTTATTAACCTTCAACACCTTTATTGTTTCCATCTCACAGTACAAATAGAAATCTAAAATAGAAAAGCAATCTAAGTATTAAAATTGGAAACAAACCCCCTAAAAGCCTATATGCTGCTTATTGGGCACACAACATTCACAAATCATTATAAGTGCTTATACACATATCCCTATATTTACTTTTAAAATCCCTATGAGACAGGTTCTAATAAAGGAGCGGGAAGATCATTGAAAGCTTTAACACATTGAAATATGGCAAATTGCTTCTCTAATTCTAGCCTAACTCTTGGAAAATTAAAACGGTCATTTCTGATGTCAGTATGTCGGTCAGCAAGATGATGACTAAATTAAATAGCTGTCATAGAAAGCATTTTCACCTGATATAGCTTCACGCAAAAACTTGAATAGAAAATAGCGATATACATCATCATATTTAATTAAGAAGATTCAGTTTTCTGTACTTGGAATTTGTATTCGTTAATGGTATATTATTCCTGTCTCGCCTTACATGTAGAATGATTCGTAGAACATCGTTCATCGAAATTTTTACTGGCTCCAAAATGTTAACAGTTACCCCGCCTAAATTATCATAGCATATGTCAACTGCGAATAAAACAATGAGTAAAGCATCCTTATATAGGTATGTATCTTGATAGTGCATAAATGACACCTTTTGACATACTTAATTTGTTACAAACGTGGTTTACGTGCTGAGAAAACTTTAATTCATCGTCAATTATAACACCCAGGTACTTAAGGGTTTTAACCCATTCTAGATTGCTCCCACAGAATTATACATCAACTAATTTATTCACTCTCGTAGAACTAAAAAGCATAAGTTTAGTTTTCTCCGTATTAGGTGTCAATTTGTTCACCTCAAGCTATCTGTTACATCAACATGCTCGGGAATTACAAAGTTCCATGCACTTTCTAAGGCACATTGTTTGTGCAATCCCTTACCACAACAACTATTCTGTCCATGTCATTAAAAATTTACTTGAATGAATTATCGTTGCACAAATTTAGAATAAGTTTTATTCTTCTCCATCATCATATAACTTTCTAATTATTTTTGTAGTGGGTGCAGGAGCGTAGTAAAGGTTTTCTAGCATCACCAGGCAAAGAAAAGGTAGGGAATCACTATTCCAAACCATGCTTGGGCGCGTGCCGGATCCTAACTTGTCATTTAGAGTTCTTCCTACTTTTACAAAGTGGAGATCATTTGCCGAACAGGCGTACCTACCTGAATAGGGCGTTTGTGTTGCCTTGGAACCTTTTCTGGAATTAGTGTCACCTCTAACAATTCCCGATCCGTTCCAGCGGCGAGGTTTGCTGGTTTGTTTCGAGTTACGAACAAAGGTGAAGTGTGCTATCCCATTGTGCCTTGAGTGGCACCTGCCGTCCATGCATAATTTCCTCACTGAGGTAACTGACAGCATATTAATCAAAGACCGTGTGCTGAATCCTTTCGAATTTCCAGTTAGCCATTTCGTCATGAGCGGTTGAAAGTTCTTTTCATATTTTAGGCGTCGATTTTTGTCCGTCACTAATGCAAAGAATAATTCGTAAATAAGAACAGGTTTAAGCTAAATAACAGACAATTTTTTAGCCTCATACTTAAGCTACTAAAAGATTTGTAGTCTGAAAACGCAAAGAAGTGCAATAGGTAAAATCCATTTTGCATACCTTCCCTCTAATTATTTTCTCGAGGCATATTCTAAAGTTGATTTCGAATAACTTAGTAGCTTTGGGAGAGCCAGAAAACTTATAATAAAGCTGTTGTGAAAATAAAGTATGCATTGAAGTACGTCAAGTACATCCTTTCGTTGCCAACAGTATTTCCTGATTCCATTACGAAGTTTTAATTATCAAAAAATGCTTCATTTTCATTGTTTACGCATAAACCTGGGAAGGCATCTCCAGTAGCGTGCCAACAAGTAGAATTTTTTTGTTAGTATTCGTACATTACTTCTAAGGGTCTCTAAAATATTTTTGCAGTTGGGTATAAAATAAAACTCTTGCTAGAACCGAGTTAAATCAACTTGTCCAAAGTGGTTTAATGTCTAAATATTTTTTAGTATATAGAGGAGACACGACATATTTCGAGCCGGTGTGTGATACTGTTTTTCCACATGCATATATTTCAAGCATGGATAAGTCGGAAATCTGATTAATAGTGTAGAAAAAAAAATACGTTCGAGCACTCGTTTTAAAATTAGATCTCATTGAAAAAATGCTGCTTCATTTATTTGCCATTGCAGAGAAAAAGCCCTAGCACCGGGCATGTTATCTGCTAGCGCAAAATCAGTTGTTTGGGCAGGTAGCAGTGATATTTCTAGCTATTTTTTCTATGCGAGTCGTAATTCGACAGTTCCACCACCCGTATTCTTGTTTGGGGATTAACGAGAATCTACATAAACACAGGACTGTAAGTCGCACAAATACGAATGAAAAACTGTAGAAGGAAGTTATTAACTAGATCTCGAATGAATTCTAAACCAACTATGGGTAGGTCAAAACTGAAAGTTTGTCATACGAAATGAACGTGACACTTGCACTAGTTAGACTTGTTTTGAGATTAGTGTAGCTCTAAGCAAACATTGGACCGATTCGCTGGATTAATTATAAAAAACTAGCATGTTTGCTCCTATTTCATTGCCCTAATGCACGTATCAGATGTGGCACGTCTGAGGTGTTAGTGAACCACAAACTTTCACACCTAATTGACTTTGCTTCATATCAGTTTGTTTGATCAGTAAACAATATCGATAACTTGAAATGCTCCAAATTTCCTGCTCCCTGCTTCCGAAAATGTTGTGACTTATAAGCCAACTTTTCTTTCCGGCGTGTCGACAAGACTCGGTAAAATTTGAAGTTCCGGTTTTGGCATTTCCTTGATATCACGTACGTTAGGCATGTAAATCGAGCGGTGTTGCTCTCACGTGGAGTTTTATATTCACAGGAAATAAATAAACCTCGGAATGCTGCTCAATTTATCTTGACCAAAATCCTCAAATCACAGTGTTCAGTTTTCGCTAAAAATGAACTACGACCAATAGTTCGAATTATGCGTATTCCCATGACTGTTTACGCTACAGAGGGGACAATCTTCGCCCGAATGACATGATTTACTTCCAGTTATTCTTACTTTGACACGCATAAAAAATGCCTTGGTTAGCCCTGGATTCCGAAGAAGACTGCAATGTAGATATTTCCCATACCAAATCACGAAAGCCATTAATATGGACCTGCTTTCTTGCATTGCTCGGGAATTACGGAGAAGTTCAATGCACTTTCTAAGGCACATTGTTTGTGCAATCCCTTACCACAACAACTTAAGCCAGGTGCGCTTATTCGGAGCACCAATGCAGTTATTTTGTGCATTGAAATCATTTCATTGATGCCGCTTATTGTGCAGATAGCTAAGGGCAGCATACAAGGAGGGGAGTCACTGTTGACTCATGCTTATGTTCCTGCTTCTGAACTGCACTCCACTGCATGCTTGCATTGCTTATGGGTGCATTGCTAGGAACAGGTTTCGATCTATACTGGGAATAGACGCGCTCGCTCTATGTCAATGGTCGTAAATTGTCTATTGATCATCTATATGTGCTGTAGAGAAAGCTTGTGAATGAATTTCAAACTTTTTATATCAATTAAAACAACTTTTGCGCAGATGATAACCAGTACTGAGAATAGTGAAATAAATTGTCGCTATACCATCATTATGATGCAGTTATTATTATGCAGTCTTTTTAATTACCTCGACCAAGGAGGTTATGTTTTTGTCGCGTTTATCTGTCTGCTTGTTTGTCCGTCTGACTGTTTGTCTTTCGGCAAGATTGCTCAAAAAGTTGAGAACAGATTTTTACAAAATTTACAGGTGTTGTTAGGCATGTTAACAGTAACAGATGATTAACTTTTGGCGAAAATTCGTTCACCTGTTTGTGTTCTTGTTTGTCTGCCTATTTTTTTGGCCATATCTTAAAAATTACGTGCAGATTTTCATGGAATTTAGACGAGTTGTTAGATATAATACGAAGAGCAAATGACCAAATTTTTGTGATGATACGTTAGTTCGTTTGTCTGTTTTTCACTGTGTTTGATTTTATGCTTGTTAGCACAATAACTCAAAAAAGTTATGAACCAATCTTAATAAAATTTACAAGAGTTGTTCCTAATGTTTGAAGACATGTGCATAAATGCTTCAATTTTGGTGATGATTGGTTGGTGCGTTTGTGTGTTTGACTTATGTTTGTCATAATGTTTGTAAGCAGCATAACTCAAAAAGTTATGAACGAATTTTCAAAAAATTATAGAAATTGTTAATACTATCAAAAGGCACAAATGATTAGACTTTGGTGTTGATACGAAGAAAATCATGGTTTCAGAACCAATTTGAATATTTCTTCACCGTTGCCGTGCTCTGCGGAGGCATGCACTCTCAGAATGCTCTCTAGTTATACTTGTTATACAAACTACTGTTCCAATAATTCTTGTTTATAGCAAAATGTTTCCTGTAGAAATTCATTGCCTTGCTTCTTTTACGTAAAAAATTAAATATAAATTCTTGTACAATGAAAATTTTTTATCAAAATTTCCTTTTAATGAAACCAACGAAAAATATTGGTATTGTCTTGCTAAAATGATTCTCCTTGTCATGCTAATTAATGCCTCGTTGAAATAGGAATGAAACACCAATCGGAAATATATAGGCATTTATCCGATGTTATCTGATACCTTTCACTATTTTTCCATAGGTATCCGGTACTCAGCTGAAAATTATGGTTGTGATTATAGTAGAACACTATGATTATGGTCGAGATATTTGGTTGTTTATTAACGAAATATCCTCCATGTTTAACTATTTATGGGGTTTATTATGGTAGAGATATGTCCCTCTGTCGACCCTATTGCCAACTATAATTCCCAACCATACATACCCAATTATAACCATTAAGGTCTTAGCTGCACAACCATGATCTACCATATAGTGAACCGCAAGAAACACCACTCACGATAAAAATCGACTGTGTTCAGCGAATGATACATCATACAACTGTATTCTACCAAGATAAACCTTTTCAACTGTTGACATATTATTCACAAGATGACTGCAATGTTTGTTGATGATTAGTTGCTTACACAAAAAAATTGTTTAATTCATATTTGCGTGTTAGGCTTGCAGCTCAGAATGGTCAAAGGCTCTAAACTTCAGAACAATGATAGAGCAGGAGCTTGACCCAGTAAGTGCAGTTAATGCACGTTTATATGCAACTTCTTTAACTCTAAGCCGGTAAAAAGCTATACTAAACAGTTTAGAGGAAGTCACAAATCGATTGATGAATTTTGGCCGTACCCGTTGTCAGGGTACATAAGGCTAAATATACCATGAAACTTTACATCCTTTTACATAAAGCTAATAGGAATAATTTTTTGATAAAACTTTACAGATATAAAGTGAATAAACATAAAACTAGATGGCAATATTTGATCAAAGATTGCAATACTATTTAACAAGGGATACAACAAACAAATGAGGATAATGATTAACTACCCTAGAGTGGTTAAGCGTAAAAAAATTGGGAAACAATAGATAATGTGGTTAGCGTCCATACATACCCTGCAGTTCTTTTGCAATTCATCAACAGGAAACAAAAATCTGAAATTATGCCCAATTTTTCCCCTACAATATGAATTTTTAGATGTTTCGCATTAAAACTTATAGTCATACAATATTATTTTGGTCGATTATGTTGGGAATTCTAGCCATATTATTATAATCCACGGCAATCCATATATACATATTCTTCCCCAAATAATGGGAGGACTTCCTCTCATGATCGTACGTACGGAAATCCGTTGATAACATACTATGGATATGCTCTAGCATATGCTCTACCATATATAGTCGTCAAACATCGATGTACTACCATCTACCATAAATAGTCTTCATACATCCACGTGCTACCATCGACCTTCGTTTCTGACAAACTGTAATCAACCAGTATTTCCTCCACCAACTTCGACCTAAGTATTCTAAAATCAACGTAATGTTTTGGTCGACATTATCTACCATATTGTTTCATCATCCATAATCGACCTTAATCTCTCATACACCACTGTTTTCTACTATAATCACAACCATTATTTCCGACTGGGTAGGTACTGTTTTGCAGGTTTATGTCCTCGTATATAAATCGCTGTAAATAAAGGTGATTGTATGAGTCGTAAGGAAAGTAACTAAAGTATTACATACGCTTAAGGACACCGCCACACAAGTGCCTAATTTGTAGCATAAAAAAAGGAAACGTCGGTCACTGCAACCTACTGTCACCACCGACGCAACCTTGATCGTGCGACACACTGTGCATTGCTGTCGGTCACAGGCAACATGTCTCCAGCAAAATCGCATTGCATCGCTTGCCGTGTCGTTGGGTTGCGGCCTTACTATTCTAAAAAGACGTACAAAATCTAACACTTCATCAGCCATGCTCGTACAGTAATGCTATTTCATTTTGCTGAAGATTAGGTTAAATGATAAGACATCCGACGTAAAGGCAATGAAAGTTAGTTCAACATTTATCTGACGGAAAGAGGCTCCTTAAATTGCATCGAATGCCAAATTCTCTAAACGGGATCTCTCTTTGAGTGCATTGCTTCAATAGACCACTTAGTTGATCCCTTCGATGGATGATCACTTATCCTTTCTCACGTCTTTTTTCCATTGAGAATAACAGGTCCATTTGTACTATCTCTGAGCTCCATCTCGTAAGACGCTATCGTTTGCAGGTGCGCAGTGCTGCCTGTGAACTGCTGCAGTGTTTCGCCTAATGCATGTGTCTCAAGCATTTGGGTGGTGGGATGTGAAAGTCCACGTTACTTTTTAGTATGATAGTGTTATCGCTCTAAGGATATTACATGCAATGGCCTAAAATTTATTATCTCCCATTTGTAGTTGTTAATACATGAGTGAATTTGGTCATGAGAATTGTGTTCACTCTATTTTGTATCAGGTTGTGATAGCTCTCTCGGTAACTCTAGATCGAGTTAGAAAACTTTATTTTTCATAGAATTACAATAGGACCAACACCGCTTGCTGTTAATATAACACGACCTGGTTAAAATAGGGTTACGCCTTACCCTTTACCAATTTTTATTATAAATAGCTACCAGTAGATAATATTACGTTAACTAAGTGCGAGATGTTTTTGTCCGTTCTTTCCGCTTATACTACCATCGTAACAAGACCGTCCATAGTTTCATCTCCTCTAAGTAATTGTGGTAAAATATAAGGGTTGTTCGTTGAACTTTTCCCTATCATTATCGTGAGTTTTTTCCTAGCTGTTAACTAACAAAAGCAATCGGGAATGCTGCTAGTATTCTGGCAGTGTGTACGTACCTACTGGATGCCTTGTGAGCAAGTTTGTTTTATTCAGCTGGCTGTAATACGGCGAAAGCGACAATGTATTGACGACGGTATGATGTTTGTCCGCATTCAGCGTCCCAAGGGCATTGGCTATTCTGTGATGAGGTCAGTGCATGTCATAGTGCTGTCGCGTAATGTGTTATTCTACGGGCTGTGAGTTGTCGCGAGAATTCCAGATTCTTTATTTTATTACCTCCGCCATGCAAGAAAGTTAGGTTTTTTTAGTTTCTCTGTATTTCTGTTGATCACCAAAATAACTCAAAAAGTTATGAACAGGTCCTTATGAAATTTCCAATGATCATAATTGTTGGTGTAGCAGATGTTACTATGAGCATGTGACGGAATTTTTGTGTTGATCTGTTTCCCCGTTCGTTTGTTTATTTGATTTGTCTCTGGTTGTTTTTATGTTTTTTCAGTAACATAATTCTAAAAATTATTAACGTATCCTCATAAATTTTTAGGAATTGTTAAGAATGTTGAAAAAAATTCGGACGGATATTCAGGAAAGTTGCAAAACTGTTATTACAGTAAATCGGTGCAAATAACCAAATTTTGGTGATGAAAAAAAAAGGAAATCTTAGTATCAGGACCAATTCGAATTGATTTTACGTTAACATTGCCCTGCTTGGCGGAAGTACGCGCTCTCAGAGCTCTCTAGTATTAATAGTCAGTGCATTATTTTCGTCGGCACCCAAACAATTACGCAAAGCCTCCTGACGAGAGAAGCTAGCGTGTTAACTCAGAATTTGGAGTATGTTACATTACTGGCGCTTATCGTAAGTTAAGTGCTCTTAAATATGACCGTTACAGTATGCCTATATTACGTCGAAAACTAAATTGCTGCCGGTTTCAAATTCTAAAATCTCAAAAATAAAAAAACCGTAGGAACTTAGTTTCCAACCTAATAAACAATTTCTGTATATTTGTAGCACTTCTCATTGCCCGTTGTATGGATCTAATTTCTCCAAGCTGAGTACACAATGTATTTTGCATTCCAATACAACCATCTGCATGGGTTTTTGTCTAATTTTGTTACGAACCAGAGTTTCGTATTCCCATGCGATACGAGCGCCTATCGGTGGTAGCTCCGTAAGAAACACGCAAGCAGTACAGGTCCCCTTGTGTACTGCCTCCACATTAGACCAAGCTCCTGCTGCATGATGACCGCTATCGTTCATTCTTTGTCTAACTGGAAGGAAGGCGTCATTTTTTCTTCAAACACAAGTGCGATGCTATAGAAGCCAAAGCATGGAGGCATAGAAGCGTGCAGCCTTCTAAAGTCTGCGTCACAATGAACCCAGATTGGAGATCATCCTTCCAGTGTATATATATACACAGAAGGGCAATTGCGTAACGTAAGGAGGACACTGCGTCTCTCGATGGGACTGATGATAGGGCCCTATTTTTTAGTCTTTGGATAGCTGAGGGTGCATTGCTCCAGCTTCTGTAAAGATGACCGTCTTTACTTGGAATGTCGCTGCCTTTATTGGCATTGACTAATTTTTAACATGTTTGTCGTGCCCAAGAAGCGAAAGATATTTGCATTTTAGTCTTCTGTGTCCTTGTCCGTTAATGGTGTCATGACCATACTATGAAGATGTCATGGAGAATCCATTAGTGCAATAATGATAATAATTTATTCACTTTCGATTTACCAGAAGTTTTATTTTATATTTTTAATAAATAATAAATGACTTCATTCAATACACCCATTTATAGAAGGGTGAAAAAATCGTTCCGGATACAAAAAGAATTTTGAAGTATGTAGTAACCACAAACTAGCATTGTATAGTGACATGAATTGCGTTTGTTTCATTTTCTAGTTTGTACTCATTAATTTTCTTACCGGTGGGAACTAGAGTTATTTTCTATTTATTTATGTTTTTTTACTCAGTTCCAATCAAACCTATGCGTTGCTCTATTCTTTTTAATTTTTTACAATGTAATGGTCTATTTTTGCCAAATAATATATCTTGCTGCTTTTTCCTCAAACTTTTGTAACAAATGTCGTTTGTCTTTCAATAAAGATGTGTGAGAGTACGCTTCTCAGTCGGTAGTGTATTTAAATTAGTAGCTCTTTCTCTTTATAATCACAGTTGGTATATTTGTAAAATTTATTGTACATCCTTCCCCAAAACTAATATAATGGCAAGTAAAGTCTTCTCTTTTCCTAGTCGGACGCTTCAATATTCGTATTTTTGGCCAACCGGTTTGCATTTCCAAGAATTCTTCACTGGTAAGTTCCCAAATTGGCGAACTGCAACACCTCGAGCTGTGTCGTCTTCCCATGGCTTGCGCATCTGTAAGTGGGTTAGCTTAGGTTTATTGGCTGTAGCTTCGACAGATATTATGTGGCAGCATCTCGACCAGAAGACATTTTCGTGACCTCTGCCTGCCCATCAGTAGTCGTCCTACAGCCACTTACGTCGCTCCCTTCCTTAGCCCCTAATTTGGCAAGGCAGCAGCAACTTAGTTATTATTAAACTGCAAGTCCGTGCCTATCTTCCGTAAGGTAACATACAAGGAACCTGAAACAGTTTAAATCGTGGCCGCTTGTGACGTATCAATGACAGGACGAAATATGTAATCCGTAGTCATTTTAAGTTAAGTATGATAAATATAATCGTTATGGCCTGTTTTGCCAAAATGTGGAGGCACACTGCCGACAAAAATTCTTCAGACCTATAAATCTTGGGCAGAATATAGCTGCATGTACATAAGTTATTTTAGTGATTCAATGGTACTACAGTAATGGGATTGAAATGTTTTGACAATAATTTTTTATTCATAATGTGGGTATTAAGTGTTTACCAATAACTATGATTCCAAATTGCTGCTGAAAATTTTTTGAGAGAAGCGTCCCTCCACTATAAAAGTTTTTTGGTACTGATGACTATCTTAAATTTGAAGTCGTGGCGAAATAATAGTGGTTAGATAACGCCACAGTATAATTACGGTAAAATAAAGACAAATTCCGGCAACGCTTCGGGTGAAGTTAAGGGTCAAGAATTCTTACAGTTTGATTTCTTCAATAGGTTTGAGTAGATATTGTTTGTACTGTCCGCTATTGATGCATTATGATATAACATTTCCACCTCACTTGCAACTGTTCATGAACTGAGTTCATATGATTTATTTCCAATTAATTTAGCAGTCTTAGTTCAATACGCATACTTTATTGAGATTATTTTGTCTTGTCTCTAATCAATAGTGTGTCCCACTAGCAAGATAGATTTCCATTATCCAGTTCTAAGTGACTGTATGAGCATTACCCGTGCATGACTATTATAGATATTTAAATGAATGCTAATTGCGCAGTGTTCGGGAATTATATACTGATGTAACACAGAGAGAGATATGTCATGTTCCGTTCATGAACTCCTGTGTGATATGTAAGGCGTTAACACTGTACGGAGAAAATAAAACAATGTTTTTTATAGGAACAACGTTGTTTGAAACATTTCAAGTACGTTGGTACTTACAGAGTACCCTCTCGCAAGACTGAGAGGGAGTAATGTTTCATAAACTTTGGCATGTGAAACAATCTACGGCAATACTTGTTCACTAGAATCCTGCTGATTGCTATCTCGGTTTACTTTCTAAATCCATGCTAATTTGTAGCATATTCAAAGTTATAAAAGTCGAATATTGCCAACGTTCAGTAAAATGACGCTGCGAACTATCCTACGGCTTTCAGTAGCCGTAGTTTTGACGTGTGAAAATGAGAGTTTGTTCGGTCGACTGCTCTTCGTCTAATTTGGAAGGGGCGACGGAGACAGCTAGGGAATATGTTCCGACGGAGAAATATTGGTACTCTGAAAGCAGCTCTGTTTTTAGGGCAAATGCTAACCCCCGCCTTGCTTTCATCACTCTCAAAGCAACAATACACAGCCACTGCCGCCGCTGTTCCTCTCCATCCATCAAGTGTCTCGAAGAATAACTCAAAATTTCTCCCGCACTCGCACAAAAAAAGTGACAAAGTGCCGCACCTTTCGCATGATTTCGCCGCAATAGAATATAGAGCGAGCGGAGGCTTTAATTTGAAATATGGCAGGATGTCGCTATAATTGGTGATGGGGAGGGAGCGACAGGCTTTAATTTAGATACTGAATTGTGGAGCGCTACTGTGTATTGTTTTTGCAAATGATCCTAGGCTTATTGACATGTAAATGTCATATGCCCAATTTGGTAGAAAGTTTCTTATCGCGCGTCTAATAGAATGTATATATCGTACCTATTTGTATGCATAAAATTCTTTCATCACCAGCGCCATATGCAGTGTGCCTGCTGAAGACGTCCGTTCTGCACCTCCCAAAAATTAATCTCGAATTATAGCAGAATATTAATGGGTAAGAAATTATTTTAATGCTGGAATTGCTAGGTGACATGGGATCCAGATTTCTCCCACTTCAACTGTTCGAAATGGGTGCGAACGTTTTTTTTTTTTAACGTACAGAAGTCGTTTGATACAGGAAAATAACGTAAACTATCTATGACTCCTCAGGATTGATGTCATAGGTCAGATGTAGTACCTATAATCTCTAAACTTCGTTCATAGAGAGTTTGATTGACCTAAAATTTGATATTTGCTTAAACAAACCATTGCACTGTTATTTCTTCTGTCATATTGCTTAAACCAACGTATTTCCATTGTCTAAGTGGCGTTCATTCGTATATTTAGCGCAGACATATGACTTATATACATAGTTACTTCAGCAATTATATTGAGAACTGAAATCAGAAGGGCATATATGCTTCATAAAAATCAGTACTGAAGCGTCAATATATCTCTTAAATATCCATGTGCACGATTCATGATGAGTACTTCTGAATTATTAATTGATATTTATGCAAATTTTTAATTTCATTCCATTATTAGCATTCACTAATGCTGGTCCAACACATCACTCACAGCTCGTGTGTATCTTCCTGAACTAAGTTTATCTATACAAGTAGCAAACGACTTTTCCCATCAGTGCATCTTGTCTAAGCTCACGAGTGTCACCAGAAAATGAATTGATGCGTTTGGCGCCATGTATTCCTGTGGTGGCATTAGGAAAGATAACAGGGTATTTAAAAGTCCATTACAAGCGGCGCCGCGATAGCCAAATAGACTTGCCCGTGGGAAGGTTGCCACGGCCCGTCAAAAGTCCTCATTCTTGCTCAAAAGTGTCGGTGAAAAATGCAGGAAAACGCCGCCTACCATAACACTCTATTGCCACTTTTGCCACCGGCCATATGAAGCAAAATAGTCTCAAGTGTAACACAAATGAAGGTCTGTTTTGTGTACGGATATTGTGAAGTCATTGCTCTTTAGTCTTAGGATTACAATGTTCTCGCTGTAAGCTGTTCCGACAATTATTGATAAGGTGGTACTATAGCAGAGCTGATGACTGCATGTTTTATTCCAATATTAGTATATTATTTCAACTTCCAGCTGTTGTACGCTTGCATGGAAATGGAAGACAACACTTCCACAGGGTGCTTTATATCTGTGACGTTGTTCTACCTGCCCACGGCGCGTTCATAAATTACATTTGATAGCTATGCCCAGTGACGTTAGTTTATAAATATGTAGTATACTTGAAAAAAATACCTTACTTGTGTCAGTAGCACTATGTTGCGGTGTTTCTGGCTATTATATATTTACATTGCAAGTTACTGCCTTGCACAGCGATCATTATTAGTTGTTAAATACATAGCCACCCAGGGTACTGTTTTCCATTCATTGAAGTGCAGGAACGCCTAAAAGAAGATCGCTAGAAGCTGTTGTTGTTATTGTTTAGTTCAACACGGCTGCTTTACCTTAGTGGAAAACTAAGTGCATATGCTTGACTTGTGTATTTACTGTGTGTTTATTCTCAAAAGAAAACGTTTATAAAGCGAAGAGAAAAGTTAGCCAACAATTTGACTCAGCATTATTGTTCGGAAAAGCTTTCATAAACGTTATCCTACTTCAAGTTACCTCATATTATGCTGCTGTACTATTCGAAGACTCAAGACTCCAGCGCTGTTCAGATTACCACTAGTGTCCCGTTGCCGTTTGGTGTCCTGTCCCTCGCTCAGTTGCATGTCCCAGCAGCAAGTGCGGGACACGAAAGCTTTACTTTGACCGCACGATCTTGCCAAACTGCCGCCGTAACAGTGAGAAGCCTGGCGTCTTTTCTCCCATCCTTATCGGCTCGCCATGGTCTCATTAACGTTACGTCTGCGGGTGAAAAGCGGTTTATGGACTCCGATCGTAAGATAATTTGCAGATGCACCTTGTGATCGTAACGGTAGGTTGGAAGGCTTGGATATCCCATAGCTAATGACTGGCTCGACATGATGTTTGGAGAGATATTTATGAAGATGTTAACTGATGATGCGAATTGTAGAATGAAGATTCATCGAGCTCTTAAGACTAATGCTCGGAGTTTTTTTTTTTAAACCGCTGGATATATGACAATCGAATTTACACCATGATGCTGTACGTATGGCCGCTCTTCATTGCTGCAGTTCTGGACTATATTTCTGAAACATAGTGGCCATGGCCCGTATTATGATCATTGATATTTTAAGATAATCGCGTGCTATTTCTCCATTATTTTAACCTCAATATTCCTCCTAGCCAGCATTCATGTGTAAGGATGATTTTGAATGGTTATCAATATCAATAATCGGCAAATGCATTTTGCTGATATACTGATTCGAGTTTTCTGAAATAGAATGATACTGTCATAGACGCCTCAATAAAAAATTTTCCGTGCTTCTGAAGTGTATTGTATACCTGTATCATATGTATATATATATATATATACCTATGTTCAGTATATATATATATATATACTGAATATAGTCATACTGCATCTAAATTGTTCTCAGCTGTAGCTGTTTCTCGTCTCTGAAACGCTTACACTCGTCACCAAATTTGATTCATCACTCTCATTTCAACGTCAAGCATGACGGTCATACTGTAATTACTGCTGTGTTTAAAGCACAGAGAAGGAAATGAAATATTTGTTTCAATAAGTAATGCTCGCGCCTCCTCTATCAACTTTGCCTACGTCGGATTTTTCAATTCGCTCTGCTCTCCGTCCAAACTGTATTAGATGCCCTGTATTTGTACTTCTATGGGCTGTTTGTTGCTTATCCGGCGTAAAAGGCGTCTTATGTTATTAAGTTCTCGCTAATATTTTTCTGTAAAGGCAGCAAACCGATCCAAGTATAATGGAAAGTAGTAAACCGATACCCTTCTTCCCCAAGTTTCTTGATTATTTTATAGCTTTAGGTCTGTCGGTTAAATTCTTTTTTAGTTTAACAATTACACTTGAGTTTCTTTACCCTAATGGTTTACCATTTTCATAAAATATCAGGCAGCTAGCAGTCTCGTATCAGTGAATGCATTTGCCATGGTTTTGTCCAAACTCAGACTGCTGGCATAATTTTCATGCACTAGCAGTAATTCCACCCGTCTCGTCCGAAGAATATATTTGTCAATTATTGTAACCTTCAGACAGTCTACAGAACTTCCGTGCAGAAGCAACATCGGTCACGGGTCACCTAAGGAAGTGCGTCTCCAGCAAACCGGACAGGTCACCCAACAGAGCGCGTCGAAGACTGACACTAGACATTACCGAAGTTCGTCTACAGCCTTCGTGATTTACGCTTAAATCTTGGGAGATGATCTATGGATTTTCCCACACGTAATAGCAATCCAAACGCGAAACGTCGGGTGTCTAAGACCGCACCGGTTTCCAGTTGTCGGTAATTTGTCTAAAACGAACCGGTGCTGGAGACTACATCAAGTTCTGGAGCCATCTCTGGATCATTTAAGTGTTCTGACGATGTAGAACTATTACTCAAATGAATAGGGTTTGCTGGACAACACTTACGGTTCGCATAAGAAAGATCAAAATGCCTCATAGTCCGCAGCGGAACAATAATTTCATGATTGCTGCGACTGTGCAATTTTTGGTCGAGAATATCTTACATTGGCTATCGGGAATATTAGATGACTCTGGTTGTGCATCGTCTTGTGTAGTTTGCATGGAGCTTCCGTGTAAAAAATTACGATCCACTCGAGCGGATCTTGAACCTTAAGGAAGTAAAGGAAGTTCATCACGTTATCCTAATGACAGAGTCGTGAGAAAAATTACCTCTATAGTGGACATCGGGGACACGAAGGGTCATCATAGAAGTAAAATGTATTGCGGTCGCACATTAACTGATTTTCCCACCCATTTCCAGTAAATGAACATTTTCGGGCAAAACAAAAGACTCTCCCAGTAATTTGGCGGGAGTTTATCGTACGCTGTAGCTGACATTATCGCATGATCTTGTCTGGTGAGACGTCCTGGAGCTAAGCGTTGGACGAAAGGAGCTTGAGTTTGAGGACAATGTAACTGTACCAGAACATGCGGTGAATTAATTTTCTGTCGTCGTGCACAAACCGAACGTGAACTTGCCCTGATTTGGTAGTTCACAATTCCGTTATCCTCAACTCTCAGCCCATCGAAGTGGTTGTGTATGCACAAACTTATGCAGGATTTAAATTGAAACAATGTAACGATATGAACGCACGAGCAGCACATGAACCTGCGCTAATTTGATGGTTGAGACTTCATCCAACTTTCTATGCTGTCGAAACTCTGTCCACAGAGTCCTGCATGATTTACTTTGAGGACAGTGTAGCTGTATCAGAAAATGTGGTGAAATGACGTTCTATGTTTGAAAGCAAGCAGTTGAACTTAACGCTAAATTGAAAGAACGCACTTCTACTATAATCGACTTTTATTGTCGTCAAAATTGTGCACATCGTCTAATGAAAAAATAATAATATATAATATTATAATAATAATAATAATAATAATAAAAATAATAAATAAATAATAAATTTCTTCCACTGACGCAGCGCCACTAGTTGTATAAATATAACACTAAAACAACGGAGGCAAGTATTTCCGGCCTTGTTTCCGTACAAAAACTGTTTAACGCTCTAGTTACTAGTACATCGCCATCCTCGTCTCGAGAATCTTGGGGCTTACCATCTTCGCTTGGGAACAACGGAGAGAAGGCGGATCCTCATGTGGCTTTGTGTGTTCTCTTACTTAAAAAATGAATGATTTATTCAATGATATCAAAGTTAGTGATTTCATGTTATTTGAAAAAAAAAATTGGTGTCGATTTTCCGTTATAAACGGTGTGGTATTACACTTGCTAGAAGTTAGATGAAGTTCAAGTCATAAATTCAAAAAATTTATTGGACTCTCTCTTACTAAAAGTATCAAATATATATTTGATGACTTGGTGCTGGGCTTCTCTTTGGTCTCAAAATTCAACATTGTCAAATCTTTCAGGACGAGCAACGGGAAAAACGCCACCTGAACCTCATCCGAAGATTACCTATATGGTAGTACCGTAAGCTAGGAAGTACTATTAAGCATCACTGGAAGAGAAATATATTGCACTGAACTTATAATGAAACCCAATTTTCTATACATTTTCTGCTCAGCTTGCATTGCACCACGTTTGCATGTGTTAAATATTCCAGAGCAAAGCACTACTTAATTCAAAGGATGATTTATTGCGTATTCATATGTATATCTGCTGAATAGTTTAATTAAATTTTGGAAAGTATTGAGTGTCACACTCCTCAAGCTTATCTGTTTTGAGAAGCGTATGTTATTTTTAAATTTTTTCTGATAACTAAAAGTAGGAACCCACAGAAAAAGCGTACAAAACATTCTCAAATACATGCAACACTGTATAGGTCTAACAGTCTATATATACATACATTAACCCAGCATCACATTCATCAAAACGAGTACAGCGTTCTTCAGCACACAACTTTCGCAGATTTGGTTTAGACTTATGTATAACTTCTTGAAAATTTCATACTAGAAGAAGCTCTTAGGTTAAACCTCTTGTCATACTGACTGGAGATACCGTATGATCTATTTTCTATGGATTTCCATGTAGATAATTAATATTGCCGTTAGTCTGCTACTGCTGACAATAGATCTTAAGTTAAGATTAATTAAAATATGCTGTGTCTGAAAGTTTTAATTGATTTAACCTTTCAGGCTTGATTTCATCCTGCTCTTTCTGTAGGAATAACATCATTTTGAATATATCGTATATTACGTAGTGAGGAGTTAATTTACTGTAAAACATTACATTCTCTTTAACGGCGATTCTTAAAAAATATTCATTTCGTTAGGATAAAATAACTTATCAAACCACCCACATTTTCAGTTCTATTTCATATTCTCATCTGTTCGTCGAGTAGCTCAGCCTCGGGTCCCATGCCTACGTATGTCACGGGAATCGTGTGACCCGTCCTCTCCCTTGAGATACATCCATTATTTTCTTTCCCCGTAACTGTTAATCTGCATCAATGACAATCAACTTTCCTAGCTTCCGTCACCCTAATTTTTCGTGGGGACACGCGCCCTATGTAATCTGACTCGTACAGCTACAAATGCATGTCTCTTCTCCTAAACATACATCACACCGACTTCAACCCCAAGCTTGCTAACCATGGCTCTTGTTACTCAGATTGACAAGTCTTCCTATTAGTGACATGCTAGCGGAGGTCCGTCTCAATCAAGGGGATGTTGCTAGCGTTGCCGAGTTTGGAATGTCGCATGATATTTTGTGACGTAAATTAATTGGGATTGCGTGATGGCTTCTTTCTAGGAATGCTGCAAAGCAAGACATCATTGCATGGGCGCGTTGTTTTGAGTAAGCGGTAATAGAAATGTGAGGTGCCCATTTTACAGGTGAATTTAGGATGTATGATGTCATGAGAATTAATTGCTATCGCGTGACGAATTTCTTGCTGTAACTGTGCAAAGCAAGATATTATGTACGTGTTGTTTTAGTACAATCATCTGTCAGGTGTCTGTCTAGCAAATTGATGTTCTTCTTGGTTATTATGAAACTGCTGTCGTGCAGAGCGCGTTACGAAGGTTGTAATTTTCGAGCAAGTGACCCAGGTGCAAGACCCTTGGCACATACTATATATATGTTGTTTACCGGACAGGTTAGGAGTTTTAGGTTTCCCGGAAACAGTGTGAGTAAGGAAAGCGCTGTCTTGTAGATGTATAAAGTAAGTTAATTGAAAAAATGCTATTTTTTGTGCATTCAACTCATTTCATTCAGTCTTAACTTGTGAACAATGAAACATTGCAGCTTCCAATGTCTGGCCTAAACAATAAATGAGGAATTTACTACAGAAAAAGCTGCTTTTCAAACTTGTATAATAAGTTAGGTAATAATTTCCAATCTTTATCAGTAACTTGACTGCTTTTGATCTTCCTTTGCATGAGCCTCTGGTATGCACATCAGCATCGGCATATCGTAATATTTCTCATCACGCTGACGCTAAAATCGATGTACTCATCATCTATATGAAAGACTAACGCACTCTTGTACACGATGCTTTAGTAAGGTTAGTACGGAGATTGGTCTGTTGCGTGGCTAAAATGTTCACCCTACGAGCAAGTCGTAATTGTTGTGCATGATTGCGAGTCATTACAGGAACACGCTCCGTATTCTCAGGTCCTGATCGATCCTTTATCTGAGAATCCTCTTGAGGGCCAACCGATGGAACTGAAATTGTCCTCTCCGACACGGGATCTTATTGATTTCGTGCGTGTGCAGGTATAAATCAGTACGAGTTTATGTAATACGAATAAAACGTGTAGGAAAGTCAACTGCGTGTACGTATCGATGTCAGTTTAGTCTTGAGGCCAAAGCGATGGGACTAAAGTTGTCCTGTCGAACAGGGAAAATTGTTGTCTTCGTGTGTATCAATGTTAAATCAGTACATGTTTATAGTATATAGGATTTTGAGAAAATAAATTATTTACGTGGCAAAGATTTGTGCCGATTGCATGCCTATCTACTCGTAACATGTGGCGATAAGGACTATACAGTGTAAGAATGCAGACGCTAGAAAGACGCTTTCAGGGATAAAAAATCTTAAAAACCGAGTATTTTTCTCTGATAAATTGACCACTTTGTTGTAGATGCAGTTTAGACGTTTAACTTTTAATTCAACTTACATTTTAATATTTCGGTCATAATTTAATTTTGTTTCAATGCAAGTTACGCTTGCTTACATAATGCTTTTTCTTGTTTTTGCCGGAGTTAAGACGCGCCATATAGAATTAATAAAAATTCATTATTTTGGATTTTCCATGTTCAGGTGTAACACTCCTCTCACAGCGCTAAAGTTTTCTTCAGGGATCAAAAGATCATTTATTAAGAATATTAAGAATCATTTATTAAAAATTTTGTAGTAGTAATGCAACACCTGCCGATCGGGAAGAAATGTCTTTTGTTAACTGTTCTTTTGTTGCGCGAGGTCAGGTTTGTTATTTGAACTTTTTATCATATAGACCGTACTCTGTAGCAAAATTAGCAGGTAATATCACTGATACGTTGCTGTTTGAGATTTAAATCATAGAGGAATTAACCGTGCTATAGATGCTGCTAATGCTTGCTGTACTCGTCAATGTTATGATTATTTGTTCCACTGTATAAAGGAGTAATTTTTTGTACCACACCAGTAGTCTGCAATCACGCTGATTGTTGAAAAACGTCTAAAGCCGTCGGTAACAGCGTCAGAAACAATCTTTTAAATCTTTTTTCACATTTATTGTCCATTGAAGCTGACGTCGCCCGAAGCAAAAGCGCCCCGACGGTAATTTACTGATTGACTGAGTTTTTTCCTGGAAATATCAGAGTGAAATATGAAGTCATCAGGCCCGTGAGAGGAAAATATCTTTTTGGTATTCATTCTCAATATGAAGCCTTGAATTCATGGATTCCCGTTTTACTTGTCATCTTGTTCATTCCGTATTTTTGTTTAAAAAAAAAACAGGAAACCATGCGCGATAGATCGCAGTGCTTTGGTATATCATATATAGTCCAGGCTCTTGTGGTATGTGTGTGTGTACATTTCTCTTTCACGGCTCTACCGTGTATTTTCCTATTCCATATGATGAGGACTTAAAAAAAAGTTGGGTAGAACTTTCGCGACTGGTACATTTTTAAGGGGATGTATGGGGGCCAAGAATTATCAATTGTACACTGATTGATCTGAAACTTGCTCATAATATACTGTATATTTTTGAAATAGAAACATATTTTGTTGATGCAACTTCTTTGATTTAGGCCTTCGTTTTTGAGATAATGGGGTTTATATATAAATATATATGCATATTCTGGAAATTTCGAACGAATAGAACTCAATGAGTTTGATGCTAGAATAAAAACATTGACAGTTTTGTTATCCTTGAAACGTTCCTAACAAAACTACGACATAGAGCTAGATTCTCCATTTCTGCCCTCATAATATTATTTTATTACAGCTCAAAACCGAATCCCTTGATAGTTCTTTCACTATGCTATTTTAGTTTGCGTTCGCAACGAAATAGAAAACGGAGAATCCAGCTTTTTTTAAAATGAGGACAAAAATGGAAAGTTCAATTCTATAGTTTTGTTAAGAATGTTTCAAGGATTCCAAAACTGTTATTGTTTTTATTTTAGCATGAAAACTCATTGAGTTCTATTCTTTGAAATTTCCAAAATATGCATATATGTTTATATATAAACCCCATTATCTCAAAAACTAAGGCCTAAATTAAAAACGTTTTTGGAACAAAATATATTTCTTTTTCAAGAATACATATTTTGAGCAAGTTTCAGAACGATCAGTCCACAATTGATAATTTTGGGCCCCCATGCCCCCCTCAAAAATGTACCAGTTGCGAAAGTTCTATCCAACTGTTTTTTAATGTCCTCATCATATGGAGTAGGAAAATACATGATAGAGCCGTGAAAGAGAAATGTACACACACCCCCCAAGAGCCTGGACTAATAGGGAAAAACCAGGCACTAGACGTTGGACGAGTATGAAATTGAAAGAAAGCTAAGTCCACGACGGCCAATTTAGCGATGACCCTGTTTGATATTGAGACTTCAATACTAGGATTGCGACAAAATTTCACGACTTCACTCTGGCTTTTCCTGGGGACGCTATAGGCTTCGCAACTATATGCGTAAATTATTATGAAAATAGTTCTAATATTCCATAAAAATTTCATTTAGTGATAATTATATTTCAGATTTGATCTAATGCTCTGCATAGTTTAAAAACAGAGGGAAATAAACTTGGACTGTATTTCCCATAGTGCGTTATTTTATTTAGCATATTTATAATAGCAATATTTCGCCGGCAACATTAGCAAACACTGCACTGTTGTTCTAGAATGAGCAACAGGTTTTTCTTATCTTGTTTATTTATTTATTTTTTTGTAAATCACTGGTAAATTTTCACTTAAGAGCGGGTTCGTGATCAATGAAATAAGGAACATTCTGACATTTCTTTGCAATTCACTGCTGCTTCTTACAAGTGCTTAGGGGATTTATACAAAAGTCTGTGTTCTTGATGAAAATACGCCAAATCTCTACGCTTTATTAAGCTTATTCAAACAGTTGGCAGGCATTCTGGTACGGTCGCGCAAGCTACTTTTTCCTTATATATTCTTGGCTGATTAGCTCAAAAATATATAATTTTTGATTTAACTACACCAAGTTAAATGGACGATGAACATTCTAATATTCTCACACAATTTACTCCTCATTCTGTAAGTGCTTGGTAGACTGCCGCAAAAGTTGTGCTCTCAAGTACGCTTATTCCTTGCTGTAGTGACCCCTACATGTAGGGTTCGGCGATATACCGCGCACGCGATGGTCGGTCGTGTTTGCAATGCAGTTCTAGAGCTCTTTACGTCAGCCCCTGACCGTAGATTCTAGAGAATTTTATCATCACTGCACGCCGCTGTATTGCGCTGGGGCTGTAGTCCAGACAAAAGGAAAATTTCCTTGTAAACAACGAATAATTTTTTCGAGCTGTAAATTAAACAGCCTTGCTGTGCTCTTTCTCTTCATTTTCGCATTTTTGAACTGTGAGATAAAAATAAATTTACAGTGTTCTGCTTGTTCATTGTTCAGCTGGTGTATATGGTCAGGTGTTGACTGCATTGTAAACATCTTGTATTACGTTGTTCTATTCCATTTAACATGCAAGATACAAATAAAGTTTATTTCACATGCCAATAGGGACTTGCGGCCTGTAAATGTATTTTGTAGCCTGAGGCTTGCGAGACTTTCCTCTCCTGGAAATTTAGCTCTCTGCGTTTTTTTTTTTTTTCAATTCCATTTCGCTGCATTGTCATAGTGCTGATGTTCTCGCTTTGTGTGTCAGGAGTGGTAAGCTTCTTCAGTCATGTTTTCAGCTACTATTGTGGTAGGATAGTATATTGGCCTGAGCTTTTATGCGTTAGGTAAGTTAAGACGAAGCTAGGATAGATTCACTTCTGCTAGAATAGGTGCCTAACCTATAGAAGCTTATTCATTATACCCAGCTCTCAGGTAGACCACGTACTGTCCCGGCACTACTTTTTTTCAATTTTTCACATACTATTGCTACTGTCATTATTAACAGTAAATCTAGTAGGAACGAGCTGATTTGAAACATAGCGGGAAACACCGACAACAATTATTGGAAGAACTGCAGTGTAGGTACAAGAAAATTCCAGAAGCACTGATTTTTCGGCATATTACACGGCTTGCTGCAGCAGACTGCAGTCACTTATTTGAGTACTCTCTGACCAGCCTAATTACCCCTCAGCCCGGCCGCTCTCCCACCAGTGCACTGTTGACTCAGGCTGCATTGACCGCTTGCCGTTTGTTTGACCACTTGCAAACACTTCTGATTTTTCCAGGGATCTTTTTGCTGGATAAGCTGCCGAATCCTTTATGCAATGGCAGCAAACGTGCTTTTCGTTTTACCGTCTTATTTGTGGTAAATACGGCAGCATCGGCAGTTTCAGCGCGAAAATCAGATTTTTTATCCTTTTATCTGCGTTCGCGCGATTCTTTTTACCCAGAGAAATTGTAAGTTTTTACCATCTATACCTTTCTTCAGGAGTATCTGATTCTACTGTTTGGTGATCCCTTATAGAAGTTATAGTTTATGTTGAGAAATCCTCGAACGTTTTTAGAAATTGCAGTTATTGAACTAAAGCCAATTTCGAAACTCAACTGCAATGAGCGGGCATTTCATATATATTTCTTTTTTACTTCTTTTCAGGATACAATGTTGTTCAAAGTCCACTGTTGCTGTAACTGCTGCTGATCTCCATGTCCATCAGTGATTTCTGACTTTCTCATCGCACGAAGTGTGATATTTCATCAATGCTCTCAGGTGCTTCGGCAGCAATCGAATCGCTTTAACAATTATTGTGGTTCATTTTTTCTCAATCGCATGTATTGCATTATTTCTGAAAGCTTGTGGAATACTCTACTGAACAATCAGTTGACTTGTTCGTAATACCGCGTATGCAGTTATTTGGCCCTCTATGCAGTTATGTACCATTTAGCTTGCGATAAATACTTTACTGTTTATTATACTGCAAGCAAAATTTTAGGAGACGCCATTATAACAGGATATAGCTTTTTCCAACTTGTGCTTATACCAGTTATAAATTTTTTCAAAGTTTAATTATTGTTTGATTGCCTATTTTCCGCTCTAAATTCCTCGAACGATCATTTTTCACTCGACACGTACCTGTAACGCAATATGTCGATCGCTGCAGTTAGAAATTCCCTTGATGTGAATGAAAGTAAACAAGCTTTATTTCATTGCGCTTTGGTATGCTGTGAAGCGAGACAGCGCCACCACTCCCAAGCCAAATGAAACTTGCAAAAAACGGCTGGTCCCTTTGGTAAAGACAAACAAGCGGCTCTGGTTAGCTGCAGTCGTTGCAATTTTAACCGTTTATTGCATTCGATGAGTGATCCAAAAGTGAAGTCCAGGGCTTTTTTGGACTGACCGTATCGCAACAAAATTGCCCCTGTTCAAACAAACGGTCCGTGCTTACTTGTGGTGCTCCATGCAAAAAGTCTTTTTAATTGCCTCTCCTCAATCTGCGCTCCACAAGATCCTAAATCGTGATTGACTTTTATAACGCTCTATCAAAATATAGCCCATTTTATTCCAGTAAATAGCAAAATTTGCGCTTTAGTTATATTCCGTGCAGAAATCACCTGTAGGAAATATTTAGTTTTGGGGTGGGCAAACAACGGCCTGCGGGCCACATCTAGCCCGTTAATCTTCTTAATCTGGCCCGCGGAAGGTTTTGGGATATTAGATGTATTAACACATTTTAAGCGCTTATTATAAGACTTTCCAAAATCGCATATATGCAGCAAATATGTTACTCCTATTTTTTATCAGTAATCTGTACCTATGCAGTGGGTGTTGGTTCGGCCCGTCTGTCAATTTTTGGAAGTCCGTGTGGCCCATGAGTCAAAAAATTTGTCTAGCCCTGTCTATACCATACTTAATGTAAATTCAGAACTGGTTTTGTGAATTCATATCCTACACTAAGAGAAATTTTGCAGCACGTAGGAGTTTCACAGAAAAGCATCAGGATGCAAGTAGATGTTTCATGGCGTAGTTTGGTGTGTCATCGTAGCAGCTAGAAAGAAAAACTCATTTCAGTCAGAAATATATTTTTCCGCAAAAACAAAGTGAACAAAAGCTTTTAGCTTTGTTACACGTGCGAAGCGAGACGCTATTACATACTAACACACAGATAGCTATTGTTTTTCAAAGTTTTGTGCCTTCAGGTGCATCAATTTTACCTGTTTTTGATGCATCTTGGCGCATCATCGGCTTTGTCACAAAACCGAAACACATAAGTCCATCACTTCGTGCAAAGTGCATCGTAAGACCCAATATGCATCTGCACTATATTTTTATGACGCACTTGCGTGTTTCGATTTTGGGACAAAAATGCCTGTACGAAAAACATCGGGAAGCGACTTCATTTACCGCACAGTGCAAAATACTACACTCGTACGAAACGAGAGAAATGGATGCAATTTTGCATGCCGCAAGAATATTTAAAGAGAAAGAAATTGCCGATTGAACGAAATAAATCAGGTCATAATTGTGCAAATGGCAGCAGTTGCAAGCTTCCTCAATGCAAAGGTGTAATGCGCAGGTCTCACATATATCTACATCAAAAAACGACAAAACAGTTTTTGCGTTTCCCTTTCATTTAGGAGCTGGAATATCACGGCACAATAACCCTGACACTTATACTTTCCTTCTGTGTAAATACGAGGAGCTGCTGACTTTGATTTTTCTAGATTTAAAAGAAAACTGCTAGGTATCCCCCTAGCGATATTTCCGAAATCTACAGTTGTTTCCGATTCAACAGACATTATCAGCATTTATCGTAGATACCAGGGATGGGCAAAATACGGCTTGCGGGCCACATCTGGCCCGTTAGTCTTTTTAATCTGGCTCGCGGAAGGTTTTGGGATATTAGGTGTGTTAACGCATATTAAGTGCTTATTTCAAAATTCAAAAATTGCATGTCTGCTTCCAATTGTGATAATTTTTATCTTTGATACGTATGCATCGGGTGCTGGCTCTGCCCGTCTGTCAATTATTGATAGGTCGTATGGCCCCTGAGTCAAAAAGTTGCCCACCCCTGGTTTAGTCGTTGAAAAGCTAGTTGAAAAGCATGTTCAGTCTCACTGTCAGGCTTATTCTTGCACTTCAGCAGCACCACATGTGAGGTATAGATTGAAGTGGTCGTGCAAAGTGCAAAGCTGAAAAGCTTTCATATTAACGCTAATCGATGTAGACGTAGTTCCTATTGGGTGCATATATCCTGACGAATGTTGCACCTACATGATTAAAAGAGATGAAAGTTTGGAAAAAATAGCCTAGCTTCAGGAAATATACTTTTGAAACCAGTTGATCAGGCACTGAATAGACTTTGCACTATTGTAAGGTTAAAATCATTCAATCCTAGTTTGAATTAGATAACGCGTTAACTCACTAATTTCGTGGAAAGTAGAGTCGCGTCTGCAGTACAAAACTATTTTCAGTATCTGTTCAAAGCATATTTATTATTATATGCAATTATGGGTATTTTATATGTATCTAAAAACACTCCAGTTCTTTCCTCAATATAAAACAGCAAAGTTATTATATGCGCTTGTACTAACTAAATACTTAGGTCAATTTTCTCATTAATGCGGATCAAGTTTTAAATTTACATTAATCCCTTCTATCTTTTTATTATCGGGTGGGCAGAATTGTAACGTTATAGTTCTAGATCTATGTTAAAAGTGAAATCGCTCATACTTATGAAGACATTTCTTCGCTGCACAACATCTTAAACTTTTTAAGAGCATACTATCATTCAACCAGCTTATACAGCTGATATGCCTGTAAAAAAACTCTTCCGGGTTTAAGTAAAATATCAGTCTAACTTTTTTGACCTCCTCTGTTAATATGAACTTGATTAAAACCATCCAAATATTTCTGTAGTCCTCAGTATAACATACAATCAAGGAGCATCGTCAGGAGAATACAGTGAATGCAATATATCCGCAGTAAGCTCTTCCAAGAGATTCGTGGTCCAAATACACTGGGGGTAAAAAGTTTTCGTACTTCAAACAATCGTTTATTCATCACTTTTGTAGCTAATGAAATCACGAATAACCATGTTATTCATGTATATTGGAGCATAGATTCAGAATCTGCGAATGAAAACAAGAAATACATTTATAGCAAATAAGAACATTTTCATGTTCTGGGGGTTGAAAGAGTGTTCGTTTAGTATCAATTTTGCATTATAAAGCGGTAGGTATATATTGGGTAAGCTTCAGTGTAGATTATTCTAGGTTTCTCTAGCATGTTTTCAGTAATCTTGTTAACCTTCGAATGAAAACCGGGACATGCTGCAAGCACTACGAACTCACAGGGAGCGGTTCTAAGTATGGCTGGACGTATGGAATTGACTAACGCACAAAAAAAAATCTGGATGTTAATCTGTGGAAAGATAGAAAAGTTGCAAAAAGATCTTCATTGTGCTGAATATGACATTTACTAGAATCACTTCATTCACAACAATATTTAAAAAGACGTGATACAGTTGAGAATCAATGCATACAGACTGCAGGTGCACCGTGATCCCTCCAAGTTCACGGAGGAAGTTGGCACGATACATCCAAAATATCCAACGGTCTCAATAGCCACCCGAGAAGATTTTCAAAGTGATTTGCGTTGATCATTTCACGTAATTAAGCGAACAAAAAGCAATGAACTACACAGAGCCAGTCTAAAGTAGCGCAGACCAAGGAATACACCACTCCTTTTGGAACTTCATGCGCAGAAAAGCGAGGTGAATGTACGCCAAAGAGTATGAAGGTAAGCCAAATTATCACTGAGTTGAAACTAAGATTGAGTTGTACCGTCGTAATTCTTGGAATAATGCGCCAAGGAAAGATTGTGAAGTGTACATACCAAAGAATTCAATATTAACTGTCCACTTTGGTGATGGTGGTTGCATCATGATTTTGTGCTTTTCTGTGTAGGGTGTTGATAAACTATCAATTAAATGAAAAAACAATAAATATCAAGAAATCCTATAGGAAAATTTAGTGTCTTCTGTAAAGAGCTTTGGGCTTCTTTCTCATTGTATTTTCCAGCAAGACAACGATGCCTTGCGTTCTGCTATAGGACTACAAAGAAGTGGCTTGCTAAAAATTTTGACTTCTTACAATGGCCGTGTTAGTCCCCAGATTTGAATTCAGTTAAGAAGTAGTGGCGCCTTTTGAAAATTAAAACCCGAGAAAGTGGTCCAACAAGCATCACAAATCTAAAGACAACTTGCCTGAAAGAATGGAGCAAAATACCCGTTAAAATATGCAAATCAGTTATTAAAAAACTACGAGAAATGACTGGTTGCTGTTGAAGTTAATAAAGGCTTTGCTAGAAAGTATTAAATAGAGATAACGTGTTATTTTTACTGTACGATTATTTTTCACCCATAAAAATCAAGATACTGCGATGTATTCGTCAACACTGGATACACGGGCAATATGCAATCTTATTCAATTATTTGTTCTCATTTTGTTCTCGTAATAAACTACGAGTAAAAATATTATATATTTTCATGTGTATGAAGAGTTCTTTATCCCCACTATAAGTCGACGTCATGTTTTAGGTTTTCTCGAGACAGTAGTCTCGGACGATTTTGACAGTATAGGTGCCTTATACTAACTTTTGAATACCTTGGAAGTTCTTCGGACGAGGTCCAAGTGTCATTATGCATGCAACACGTCTTGTTTGGTGGTGATTCCATATTCTGTGACAAGCGGGAAGTTTGGCAGTCTATAAATTACCGCAATGCACGTAACCGTTGACAAATGGTTTGTCTGGCATCTTTGGTAAGTACCTGCTTCACAGCTTCAAGGTTAGTGGCGCTTCGAATACGACGGGATGTTTTATTGAACACACTTGTTATTTAGTCGCCGCCATTTCTGGTCGGGACTTGATCGCATTTCGGAGATGCGAGACCAATATCTTCCGAATATCTGGATGCATTTCGATCGTTTATATTTAGAGTATTTCCCTTTAGAATTTTCCAAACATATACATATGATTGTAGACTGCTCGAATCTCCGATGAACTGAGTACAGGAATCTCAGTGGGACCCAATTTCTAATTCCCTAATCCTTCCGCTCCCTCTTCAGTAATTGGCAGGGCTCATTATAGGCCTCATTCATGAAAGCTAATTGTGAAATTATCTGTGACAGCCTCTTTCAACTCTTCGAAATCATGTTTTCTTGGACGAATATTTTGACTGCATTGAAAGTGAAATACTTCCTTCGACATTAAAAAACCACTTCCTACAATTTCTGTAATTTACTGCATCTTTTTCTTAAGTGTTGTGATTAGACTTTGCTGGTGCACTTGCTCTTGACACCCTAATGTAACATATGGAGTAAAGCGTTTCTAATGTGGCCGTTAAATAGGGTAAACATGGAGCAAATGCAAGTATTGCAAAAATATTAAAAATATATATATGTATATTTTATTTCAACAAAAAGTACAAATTACTCATTGTAGCATTCCCAAGCTATAATGAAGAACATAAACGCAATAGGTAGCTATCATCTAAAACTTTGCTAGAAAAAAAAATCAACGTTACTTGTGCCATAGACCGCATCAGTACTTGACTCCTAGGTCTGACGCTGGCGGCCAAAAGTCGGCAACGGAAAAATGGGATTTTCTCAAGAGCTATTCTTTTCCTCCTATCTAATACTCAAGAAAAAAATTCCAAGGTACCCAACATTTTCCTGCGGAGAAGGTATCTTGGATACGGTGGGGACGCACTTAAGGGCGCTTGCCTGCATGACCGTGTCTGAACATGCTCATAATAGCTCATGAGAAAATCCCATATTTCCCATTTTGGCCGCCAGCGTCAGAGGCCACTTTTGGACCTAAGAGTCAAGTACGGTTGCGGTCTATGCTTGTGCTTTCGACCCGATATGCAAGTAGCTATTAATTAATTGAATATTCTTTCTTCGGATGCCCGAATTGTACTGTTTATTTGTATCTGAGAGGAAAATTTATTAATATACTTTATTACAATAAACTTCAGGTCTCTCACCAGTGTAGTCCTGTTCCACCAGCTCGATCTACAAGCTATTCTCTTATAACAAATTAAAAGCGTCAGTTTTCCCACAAATGCAATGGAGTTTCTCATGCACTTCCCCTAAAAGAGCGCAAAGCCCCCGCTATTTGCCGTCCACTGATCTCTTTATTCTCCACCATCGGATTTTTATCAATGCATTGCAAAGGAAAGCAATTTCTCGGTTGCATGCAAGCACGCGCGCGCTGTGTGCGTGCATGCCGCATCTCCCTTCTCAATATCCCTCAAAATATTCACTAATCACCCTAGCTCAATTTTTTAAATCCCCTCTCATGCAGTGACACATCAATGTCTGCGCGCTTCGAAAGAGGGGTAAAATGAAGCTGTCACCCTCCGTGCAGAAATATGTATTATAACTTCTTTAGTTTGAATGGAACAGTGCAGAAGCGAGAACGCTGGAGGATTATCAGTTATAAGTTTTCTATTCTCATTATATTTATATACCTAAAGTTATTTAGCTTTCTCCAACACCACGAGACGCTCTTAATCCATAGTACAGTATTGACATCTGATGACCTGTGGGTTTTGCTCTGTATGAAGTTACAGTATTAAAATACCTCTGTTTTACACAATTGTAGTGTAAAATTGTAGTTTGCCTCTGATTTACACAGTTGTTGTTTGCAGGGAGGGAAGTTTTTACTTTAACAGACTGCAGTTCAATTTGATATATGAGATGCATACCTCCGGCAAGGAGGTTATGTTTTTGTCGATGTTTATCTCTGTCTCTTTGTCTGTCTGTCACCAAGTTGACGCCAAAAGTTTTGAATGGATCTTCATGAAATTTACAGGGATTGTTATTATTGACTATGTTGAAAGGAACAGTTGATTAACTTCTGGTGAAGATCGTCAGCCACTTGTCAACTCATTTTTTTTTTACTGATAACATAACTCAAGTAGTTATTAACGGATCTTCATGAACTTTGCATGAATACTTTAGAGTGTCACGAAGAACAAATGACCAAAGTTTTGTTATGAGCAGTTTGTTCGTTTGTCTTTTTGTCTCCTTGTTTGTTGTCATGTTTATCAGTTACATCCCACAATAAGTTATGAACGAATCTTCATAAAATTTGCAGACATTGTTGGAAATTTAAATGGCACAGATGACGAAAATTTTGCTAACAATGTCTTTGTCCGTTCGTGTGTTTAACTGTACCTATGTATATCGTGTTGTTTATCAGAACTTAGCTTGAAAAGTTATGGACGGATCTTCTAGATAGGAATGAACTGTTGAGAATGTCAAGAGATACAAATTGTTAAATTTTTGTGATAATCAAAAGGAAATTCTGCTTTCAGGTTCAGTTTGAATTTTTTATTAGAATTGCGTTGCTTGGCGTAGGTAATGCGTTTTTTGAGTGCTTCTCTAGGTTTTGTTTCAATACATTACATTTAATGTCTTTGCTTTAAATTAATTTTTTGATGTTGAAGTCCGAGAGTGAAAATATTCAATTATACTCATATTGAGTGTAAACTGAATCTCTAGCTGTCAAAACGAGAGAAATTGCATTTGTAGTATTTTTGCTCCATTAACGAGAGTAGCGATTCACAAACTAAGCTATACCGCCGCAGAGAGTGATGCAAAGATCTCGAGGAGCTGTAATAGATGGAAATAGTGTAGAGGAGCTCTGGCTAGCATTAGCAGCAAGTAATTTTATACGTGAAATACCAAGAAAATATTGACCGTATAACATAGGCTGATTCGCATAAGTGTGTGCAGGTTAAAGAGGTGCGATGCACGAGCGGCTATGACGTCACACTAGATTTAGTTTTTATATTCTAAGCAGTTTTCTGATATTGATACACTCAACAAAATCTCGCCCAGCTCATTTGGCAGAGACTGCGACGCATAGAGTTAGGTGAGTTAAGTTCGCCCACCGTATGTTACAGGAGGTCCGTCCTCAATGGAAATCATAGGTTACCAAGCTTTGCCTAAGCCATACTTTTCGGGACATCTATCATTCGTGCCTACGATGCGTCCTTCCTTCATTTTTACCATCTTATTCATGGTGTATTGTTTTGTTCATATTTTGCTTTCTCTACTTGATATTTCCATGCTCGCTTATCCAGTATGGGGACACTCTTGTACTTGGGTCTCACGTATCTCTCGCCCTATTCAATGTCCCTTCCTCTCTTGGAATGACTTCGTGGTAGCTAGGAAAGCTTAAACTAACTTAACTAATGATAATATACCAAAGCCTTATGCTAGGAACCCGCCTAGATACTACGGAGGCGCTCAACTAGGAAAGTTCGGCAGTCTCTGAACTATATAGAGAGATGGGGGAACCCCAGGGTCATCCCTCACCACGCCAGCGTCCCTCTGCAGTCATGCACGCGTCACGCCCCTCTAATCACCATGAACTCCAACCTGGCATCGGTTCTCTTTAATGAAATATTTGCAGTATAAATAAATGGTGCCATGCCACGACGCGTGGCTCCGTAACGAGCAAAACTTTTTTAAGCGTGTTCGACAATTTTATGCTCGTATTTGACGCCGCGTACTTTGAAATGTATGGAATTATTTATGCTTTTAAAGTTCAAAAACTGAAATACATGCTGTGTTTATAAATGGTTCCGAGCCACCACGCGTGTTTTCGTAACGAGCAGATATTTGCCGAACGTATTTGACGGTTCTTCTTTACGCCTATTTAATTACCCTCCTCAAGGCGCATATGATGAACCATACGTTTGGCTTAGTTAGGTTCACCCATTCTATGTTACAGTGAGCGGCTACCCAGGGGGATCCTGTAGGTTACCTTAGCCTTAATTAGCTAGACCTTCTGGACATCTATCTTTCGTGCTCGCTATGCTTCCTTCGATGTTCACGCTCCTACTGATGGTGCTTTGGTCAGCTGATTTTGAGAGGGAACATTGTCGTGCATGGGTTCCATGTTCTAACGACATAGTTTATATATATATGTCCATTCTTTCTTCTGCTGTAAAATCGACTTAGTTGTAGAAACAGTGGCTTAAACTACTCAATTTAATAAAAATGTTCAAACACCATAATTAACTTTGGAGGCTTCAACAATATCTTCAATCACTTCCTCCTATTTACCACTTCCTAAATTGTGAGCTCAATCATGTTTTTATATGTGATTCGTTACAATTTTTAATCTTTTCAAAATTCAGCAAAATACGTTTCCGAATCTTTGTTGTTGAAATGCTGAAGAGTACATCTTTACGTGCGCCTCTTTCCTGGGTATGAAGTTTCACTGAACGCAAAATTCCACAACTACTCGTATTGCACTCTCTCTATAAGGGTACCTTTGATATATAACTGAAATTAAGCCTTTCAAGCTTGGCTTGTCGGGAACTTCAGACAGGAGTTTTGGCTTTGTCAATTTGAATCGTTTTGCAAGCGTTAGAAGCAACGCGATTGCATTGAACCGACTGAAACTCGTTTTTGCGGAGCAAGATTGCGTTTCTAGAAGTCTCACGGGTAATCTAAATAAAAGGTTAGTGTCTGAAACATAATTCATCTGGTTAAATCCATTACAGTTGCCTCAAGTTTCGATTAAGTCAAGGCTTGAAGGCATCGTTTTGGCCCCAATCAATCATACCATAAAGATCTTGCTCCTATAATTTCTGAATGTAGCCAGTCTCTTGTGCATATTTCTGAAGCACAAAACTGTTAGCGTACTTTCACTTGGAGTTCTTGTTTTTCTCTACAAATTAAAACGTGCACTTAAGGCACGTTCCATTGGGTCGTCAAAGCCGATCTAAGCCAAGCAGACTTGACTTCACTTGTCCAGAAGTGCAGATAGGAACTTAGATTCGTCAGTTGAATCGTGTTTTAGACGCCAGAAGCAGCCCGGTTATGTAGAGCAGACCGTCATTCCCATATTACGGCGTAAGACTAAATTCATTGAAATCTCACAGGTAAGTGATTAAGAGTAACTTCAATCAACAGAAGTCGAAGCCTGTGCACTAGTCTGAAAACTCGGACAAGTTGAGCCTCAAAAACTTATTTTCGCTGCCCAGTCGAGTGCGCCCTTATACTGTTAGACTTGTTACTGTTTTGCCACTGCTCGCATTTCTCGTTGAAAGTCACTACTTTTATAGAATCAAAGTCTTTCATGCGATCGTCCAGGTGCTTCTCGACAACTTACTATTCCGTGCTTGCATTCTTCACTGAGTAATTTGTTCTACCAATAAGAGCGCTTCATGTGATCATTTCTTCTTTAAAGATATGTCCTTAGTTATGATTAATCGTACTCGATTTTTCTCTACTAGAAATGTTTTGTTGCAGCACGGTGTATATTTTGGTTAATAAATGCGAATTTTGCACTTTTTTCGTCCAGTTTGGGTGTTGCATGCAAGCATGCACGTTGTTGCTGAAAGCGAAAACAGGTCGATTTGAGATTGCTATGTACTTATCAGTAATATTGGGTCGTTTATCTTTCGCGTTTCGGTAATCCCCATCTGGTGGCAATCTTCTCCTTCGACACGTACCTGCTTTTTGCCCCTCGGACCATGAAGATAGCAATTAAGTAACACTTATTAAAGTCTCCCCATATTGTTTGCCATCTCTAATTGTGGTACATTGGACTTCATTACAGACACCGCTTTGTTCCAATATGTAGTTGTGATTCTAATATGCATAACGTAATTCTCCTCGTTTGGAGGCATTGATTAACTACGGAGACTTGGTGCTGTGAAGATGGACGACGTGTTTTCCGTTCACTGGAGTGCCAAATGCATTGAGTTCTCTTTCATCAGAACTATTCGTGAGTCCATTTCCTCATCAGATAAGAATATTTTGATCATAAATGCAACCATTTACGTCTAATGGCAACGAATTATTTCCGCCCTGGGTGCATAGTTATCAAAACATGACTACTTTTCGTGAAAAAACAAAACGATGTAATGGAAGCGACAAATTGAGCTGTATTTTGTGGTGTATCATGCAAGTATGAGTGTTCTAATGGATGGTGTGTCTCTTACTGCGCTGTTTATTAACGTTCACCTGCCCTTTTTCCCTTTAGGGAAAACTTGGTAGTGTAGTTTGGTAGTGTCATAGGTTATGATGTGCCAGACGGCTCTGGTGAAAAGAACAGGTGACTTCCTCAAGCGGTCTTCAGCTCTATATATTAAACATATTTTTTATACAAGCGTTCAATAAACTTACCCCATCGATCATCGATGAAGAGAAGTACCGTCTAGTGTGGCACAGAAGAGCAGCTTTTTCCTTCCAAAGCCTGGGAAAGTCTTTTATCGCCAGCTCTGTGTTTAGAATCACTGAAACCCTGCATTCCAAAACCAACGATTTTTTTGCTTGAAGGGGATCTTGATGTTGCTGTAAAATTTATCCCTGAAATTTTTTTTTTAGTGTGCATGATAATTGGATTTGCATCTTGGGCCCAGTGCATTTTGTTGATAGATGACCGTTCTTCCCTCTTTTTCGCTTTCCAGGTGAGTCCTTTGGAGCACTTCAATCGGATGGAATAACTTGCACTACGCCATGTGAGTATTCTGATTGTACTGAATTCTTATCCATTGAGGCTAATAGTTATCCCAAGACTATTGTCACTTCTTCTGTATATTCGATCTAGACTGTTAATATTTATCCGTAATAATTTGTAGGATGATCCGGCAAGCTTATGCCAGCTATTACCGTACAAAATGAAAACGGGCTAAATAACTTTGGTTGCTTAAACTCATGCACCAATGATAGTACTGAAAATAAACTGAGATAGTTTGCGACTAGCGGTATAGTTAGATTCCTGTGCTCAAGGTGTTGGTCTTACGGTGAGCTTTTTATTCGCTCAAAACGTGTAACTTTGTAACTTACAATGACCATGTTAGTACTTTTTGTATGCTAGTACAATTCTTACTTTGATCTTCCTTATTAACTCGACTTGTCATACGCGGCCAGTGACCACGCATGGAATGTGTCCAGACATGGTTCTCCGTTATTTTTTTTTAGAAGTACTAGTCCTATAGAAAATTTCCTTTATATACATTAACAGTAGCCACCTGTCGCATCCCGAATTTCGCGACTACTTAATATCTAGTGTTGACCAGTGGTTAATACGCATTTGTTTTGTTCTCTTTTTTAAACTGGACGCTCAATAACTGATGTACATACAGCACTAAATGTGGAATTTTTAAATGAAATCGACACAGTCATGATTCCATTACGCTCAGTTGTTGAGCCGCTTATCCTGCTGTTGCGGCGAGCCATATACATTATCGTGTTATTTCTGTTATTATAACTATCACATCCTTAGATCGGCATTATGCTACTTAGAGATATTGTGCCTATTTGTCCGTATATTATTGCGTTATGTATTGTGCATAGTAGATGCACTATCCGATGGCTATCACTTAATACATAATTTTTTGTACACGACGCATCACTTAACGGTGCGTTTTCTCCGTGTTCGGTAATTCTATCATGGAAACTACTGTAGAAAAGAACGTTTTTGATTTTCGAAAAGGAACGTGGTAATTTATATCTCTATATGTTCAGCGTCTTAGGCGCGCATCGTTTTCAACAATCAAAAGCTTCTACGGAGGGATGCTGTTGATTATCTTATTATCGTCAAACCAGCGTAAGAAGTCCGATGGACGCGGCTAAATCACCTTGGCGCGTGGTATAACTTGTCTCAATCGATAAAATTATATTTATATTCGAATACTCAAAGTGCATCAGTAAATAGATTAGATTTGTCACTGCTCTGTTCAATTCAGCCCCACCTCTAAAGGACTGCTTAAGCTGGTTTGACTATAGTATTGCATTTTACATGTACGTCGTCAAGAAATATATCTGGCTCGCCGAACCTCAGACATGCGAATTTCCCGTCTGGATGCAGAATCTGATAAAATTGTTTTTGGAATTTCGCTGATGAGTTTGTAAATATTAACCCCTTCGTTGACTCGCACCACGTCGCCGTACGTCCGGACATCACTTTCTATAAATGAAGTCGTAACGATCCCATCTGCGGCCTATAAATTGCTATGGAGGAAGCCTTGGAGCGAAACCTTCCCATAAAAAACAAGTGTGATTGGCCATGGCGTCAGTGAACTCAATGCAGTCCGAATTTATCTTGCCACGTGCGCTATTTTGGGCCTGGAGCGTACGACGGCTCTGCTGTTCTTGATATACTGCCCATTTGGCCCTAGAGGGAGAACCAATCGTACGTTTTATTCTTACTCAAAACAGCGTGTCGTCTGTACCAATAATTATAATACTTCATCTACTCATTTGTATCCTTTACTGGTACAGTGCTTCTCGTTCTACGTTTATTCTTTTTGAACTCTCATTTATTTTTCTGTTAATTTTTTCTTCTTTTGAATTCCATGTCCTAAATATAATACTGTCTCTTCGCTCACTGCAAATAAGTTAATTTGCAAGATTTGTTTTTTTTAATAAAAACTGATTATGAACTTATCTATAAATTAATCGAGCTGGAATGTTAAATACTTCGTACTTCCGCTTCCATTGAAAAAAAAAAAATTTCTTTATTTTATACTTGATCCATTCATAAATTCCCTAACTATAATCTCTTTCATCTGTACTCCTACTTTGGGTCTCCTTCATTTTATACATCATGTCGATCGCCGCTATCGTATTTAGTAAAAAGCAGATAAGAACGTGCTGCCCTAAGATTTGAAGAGAAGCTTTTCTTATCCAATGTTAGCATAAGGCACGAATTAATGGTACTTAAGATGTTTAAAGTTATTCTTCGCTCCAAATATATTAGTCGCTTTGGTTTGACGATTTACTTAATACGTAGATATGACACCGTATATCTCGACGAATGAGCGATATATCTTAATATGTATTGCTTACACAGAAAGGAAAAAATGGCTTACGCATGTGCATATTGTATGACACTGTTAATTTCAAGTAGACAGATATGGATTATTCATGTTTTAGTGATGGTAAAGGGTATGAATGTTAAAACTAGATCAGCCTGTCTCTCTCACTAATAATATATTTGGAATATAGTTTTATTTGTATGTCAGAATTTAAAGCAAGAGTTCTATATAGAAATAACCTCGCGATTCGCATTTCATTGAGTAGCTATCGTTTTATTGTTGTACCTAAAATAAGATTAACTCAGTTTCATATAGACAACTCATATAAAGTTATATAATGAACAGCATTGGTATCGTAGTCACATAAAGACGTGCCTAAACCTATATTACCCGTGTTTTACTTATCGTAAATTTAACTGCTTATTGTCATCACTTCAACAGCATTTGAATCTTATATTGTAACAAAAAATTATGGCGCACTTCCCCTTCCAGTCCTGACACCTAATAGAACAGCTTTGGTTTGAATCGCTTCTAAAATGAAATGGTCCATGAAGCTCGTTTTGAAACCATTTATTTGGTCCATTAGTACAGTGACAGTTGGGAGATGGCCTTTTAAAAACACTGATCGCCCCATTAGACTTCGCCCAAACCTGTCGACGCGATCGTACTCGATTTTTTTCTTTCCTCTTGCAGAATTCTGTTCAATTGCTAAAATGATTTAGAGCTTTGCGTATATTATTTTAATGCACTGAGGGCTGAATATTTCTCTATTTTCATCATTAAAAGTAAATATATTCACAAATGAGACTAGTGTGTTTGGAGCGTCGAGGGGTGAAATTGATTTTAATATTTTTTTTTACACTGCATTAATCAGTAAATATTTTCGTTATCCGCATTATCTGAAAGTCTAAGTTTTTACAAATCATGTATGGACGTGAATCCGAGCCTAGCTGTAAGATTTAATTTTGTTCCAACTTATTCGCTAATTTTATTCTTTCGTTCTCATACTAATTAAAGTCTGCTGCATGGACATTAATTTATTTCGCCTTTCCCCCTAGACAAATATTGTACCTGCTATTGAGTTGCACAGAAAGATCGTGCCGATTATTAGAGCAAAGACAAAGGTCGATAAATTTAAGCCATTATATTTTTAATCAACCAAATAGGAACCAAGCCTTACCAGGTGTCATGAACGGCGGATTTCGATAGGTTGAGGCTCTCTGCCAGTTCTCGGGTTGTGCAATATGCATAATTTTCAATTAATGACTCGATTTGTGCATCATTTGTAAAGGCTGGTCTGCCTTCTCGCTTTTTATCAATAAGACGGCAATCTCTTGCTCGAAACCTAACGAAACACTTCCGTACAATGTTCTTCGGGTAAAGAATATTCCTCCTGACTACGCATATTTCTTAGGTTGCTTGTGAGGCACTTTTTCTTTTGTGAGAAGACAAGCGCACCAAGTACCGAAAATAATTTTTTATCTTCTGATTTGAAGGGTTACAGAATTAATACAGGTTATAGCTTCTCAAACCTTCTTCCGCGAGAAGACAGCTTGAAGTGTGTTCTATAGGTGTTGTCCAATCCTTTTTCCTGGACTGAATCATGTTCCAAATCAAGTGGAAAGATGAACTATTAAGAATCGGCACAAACTTTCTGTGAAACCCAATATCAATTCCAAAAATTTGTTCTTTATATTGATGTACGAAAAACAGTTTTTACTACATATTCAAACTCTTCATAGGCTTGCAAATACTGAATCTAATTCCCCTTGTACTGCCCACACATTGCCTTTATCACTCCACAATGAACATTTGTTCACCAGCTGTTGACATCAAACCAACCACCTGCTTGCTGAGCTCTTGCTCCTCTACGATGTGTCGATTGGAGTTTTTGCCGTAGCAAAAACGAGCATTAAATTCATAATGCGATTCAAATGGTTTCATAGCCGCAAATGGTTGCTTTGATGGATCTCATGTTTGAAGGAAATGAAAATGATTGCACCTTCTGGTAGACTTGTTGACGCTTTCACTTACTTCAGTAATGTTACTCTTGTAATAATTATACGGGACCAAGTTCTTATTACGCTTCACGGGTGATGATGGGGGCATTGAAATATCTACTTTTGGCTGTTTTCTGATAATGCTTTTGACATCCGCTGAGTGACTTGTTCTACTGCCCGCTTTGTAATTTCTTCCGGAAACTCACCTTGCACTAAATTTGGACTTCCTTCTATTATTTGTATTTAATGATGCTATTTATCGTCTCGTTTATGTTGACGATTTCCTAGATACACGAAACGTCGACTTTAAGGACTTTATTACAACTACATATAGCTTTTATGTTCATCTCTTACACTGACTTCCGTCAACAATAGTAGAAAAATCGCTACTTTTAACGTGATGGAACGATTCCAGTTGGTGTGAAAAGATTAACTTATTTACCACTTGATTGTGCGAATAAATACGACGTTTCACATGAGTTGCAAGCTTGAACGAATAACAGTGGACGGACAGCCTCGAAGCAAACTACAGTGAACTTATACACTATAGTAAACAGGTTAGTATGGCTAAGGTTTGACCATTGATCCTCTTATATTAATGAAACGCTTCAGGACCTACTCCAGAATCAGGATTTTTGTACACCGCAAATGAAACCGGGAACAGAAGTTACTTTCTCGAGGTCTCTCCCTTACAAAGTCGACATCATGTGGGCTCTATTCAATTAGCTAAATTTATGCTTGAAAAATCCAACCTCAAACTACGAGTACACATGTCGCTCTCCAAATCGCCCGCACTCAAAATTCGCTTTAGGTGTTATTGCTGCGGCAACATGTTCACTTGCGACCGGTTATTGTTGACCGGCAGCAGTTATTATTTTTCCGCGCCATAAATTTGAGCAAAAACCTGTGCAACTGAGCGCAGGGAGGCCAGTCTGGTGCTGCTCAGTTACAATAAAGTAGCAACATAGTATCTACATTTTTGCTGACTTAATTTGAGGTATTTGAACAGTAAAGCGTCAATAGTTCTATTCATTTTGGCCTGAGTTTTTTATTTCTTTTAAACTAGTAGCACCCTAATATTCTTTTTGAACTAGTAACACTCGTGATGTTGTTACTCTATTGATTTTGGCTTCAAATTTGCTGGTGGAAACCTACATTGAAGTTTCTACTTATTTCAACTATGGGGTGATATATGTACATATTATATATCATATCTAAATTATTCACTTGAAATCGTCATTTATGATCGCTCCCGAGTTGCTTTACAGCCGCATTGCATTTATGTTTTATTGTTAGTTTGGATGTTGTCTCGCGTTACTATTCATTCTTTTATTATCATTTATTTATTTATTTAGGTTTCTCACTGGACTGAGTAAATTATTTTAGGTGCTTATGGATCGATCGAGTGTACTGTCGTGCTTACGTTCTTCTAAAACGTTTATATCGCTCGTTGGTTTTGGAATGAATCATTTTAGTTTCATCTCTTGAGATCAACTAATGTATGCATCAGTTGATTATCACCCACTATAGCCACACCTGCTGTATCTTATTTAATGTTTCGTTTGTAGTGTGCATTTCTATACAATAAATCTACCAACCATCAAGCTAACTGCCAGATTAGGTATTCACTATATTAGAGTATCTTTGGTTGTCACCTCTGCTGTGGAACACAAATATTTGTCTCCATCTTGCCCGAGTCTTTGTCGCCACTACGCTGTAGTTTCTATTTAGCTCCTCAAAAATCAGTTCTTGCTCTACAGGGTCTTCCATTAGAGAGTCTGCTGGAAGAACACTTCAAAATTTGCATAAGCGAATATGGCACGGCGAGGTCTGCACTTACCCTTATACTAAGTCACATTAAGGGCTTTAAGTTGCCCAGTAATTCTCTTTACCAAAGCCTATTATTGTCACAGAAAGAGATGGACCAAAAGGCTGAATGTGTTGCACCAAGTGCAGTTTGGCCTGCCTCCAGGTCTCGCTACTCCTAATCGAGGCTGTCTTGGATTAACTCGTATATGTCTGTACTGAGTTCTTCAGTCACCTGATTTACTGTGACTCCACCCAATGGTTCGTTCTGTTTGAAGTTCTGGCATAAAGTAAAATATACGTTTGTGAGCTGCATGCAAGCACTGGTTTTTTAGATCCAAGTCCTGAACGCATCCAGATCAGAGTACTTGGAGCTGCACCCATGCACTCGACATTGCATCTGGGAGTGATTGTCGTCCCGCTCAGATGTGCTCTGCTTATTACAAATTAACTTTACGAGCCAACGAAGCCGACTTGAGATCATCCCGAAATTAGATGATGGTCGGTTGTTGCACGATAAGACCTCAGATGCATGTTAGGAAAGAGCGCATGAGTGGGACCTGCTGCCTTATATTCCAGACTGGATTAGGATAGATGAAGAGGGCTCGCGTAATTATGCGCAGGGAAATGGCTTGCGACCGCCTTTTGCGTTTTGTTTGGGCGTGTTTCTTTCCGTGTTTTGAAAGAACGCTAAGACAGTGCGACTCTCCATATATAACATCGACTGTTTAACTTGAGACTCTACTCTTTTTTGTTTACTGTAATACCATATGTAAATACTGCTGTAATCGACTGTTGTTATAATGATGCATCCACATTTTTGCCTGCTAATGCATTATCCGTTAATATGGCAATCAGCAATAATTTCTGAAATTACGTACATACTTGGTTGGCTTCAGCAGTATAAGAGAACTTCAACGATGACCATGGAAACCTTAAAAACAACGGAACCCACAATTTTTTGGGTTATTAGTAGTACATGTGCGTATTTGAATCTTTCCTTTGTCTCCATGATAGGTACGATTTCTGTTATATTTGAAGAACATTTACCCCTATTGTGAATTATTTGGTGCCTATAAAAGCAGAGTACATGAAACGTAGATGATCGAATATATGCTGATGAGTTACAGGAGTACGCAATGAACTAAAATCTAAATGTACGTAGACTCATGCTAGTTTCATAGTCAGTTTTGCATTATTTTTCTTGTTATGCTGATTATAGTTTGGTTTCTAATGGGTTTTCATTTTTATTACAGAGGAAGTGTTTGTGAGCGAGTAACGAATAGCATTTGCAAAATATAGATAACTAGAATAGCCGCGCTGTCAAAAATGACAGCCAGGATTTTCTGAAGATCCCTCTTCATTTAACATACTTCCGTTACTAATATGCTTCTGGAGAATACGCTACAAAGGCCAACTAAAATTGTCATAAGAGATGAGCGCTCTTTCTTTCAATTCATCTAAGCATCACAAACCTGCCCCACCTTAGATGAAGTGCAGAAAACTTTACATTAGCCAGCAGCAAAGCATCGCTGAATTAACTTAATTCCCCGTCGGGTATCATAGCTACTTGGCTACCGGAGGATAAAGCTTCGGTGCATCAAAGTTCCTTTTTTTCTTGAAGCGAAAATTCTCCGTCAAAGGAAGACAGCACGCTGAAAGAATTAATTGTGTCTGCTGCCCCGCGAAAAATCATCGTTTCGCCCGTGCTTTGTTGATCGGCTACTGAATTATGCGTCGTGAACTGAGAGAAAACATATATTCCAATGCACGGAGAAATTGATAAAAATCAGATTCCATGGCCGCGATAAGAGAAGCTGCAAATGATTTCATTATTTCGATGTAAGGTACTGTTTCAAGCCAGAATGCATTCAAATAAAGGAATGAGGATATCAATTTTGCCATCTTCTGCAACCTGGTTATTGATCTTCATGAAAACGCAACTTGATTACGAAATCTGCAACCTCACCTATTTTTCGCCTACCTATTTCGTCAAGATGCGGACACGAAATCAGTAAATACACGAAGCGTTTTGTTATATTACGATACTTATATAGGTAAAATATAAGCATATTGTGCATTGCAGTGATGTTTCTTCGGGCCGCCCGGAGCTTTTATTATAATTAATCGATATGGTTAAGATCGCAGCCAGTGTTAAGGGCGTGTATTAATTTACATCACTTGTAATTTACACTTAATATTGTCTGTGTGTGAACAGTATACCTTAGCTTGAGATTGTTTGATATTTTTTGCCTGCAATTGTACGGTCAAATTTCAACGCAATTAGAAAGTGAGAAAAAAATATGAAGGTTCGCTTTAACGATACTAAGTTAATACCAGTGCAACTATACGTACCTCCGATTAAATTACTCTTCAAAACCAGAAGAACATGCAAGTCTGTGAAATTGGAAAGTTATTCAGCTAGTATTCTCCATCAAAACGGGTCATTCGATCAGATCAGAGGACGAATCATAAAATTCGGAAAGCAAACAGCTAGGAGGCTCTCATATGCTGGCTCTCTGCAGGGCTGAATGCAGTAAATGCCAATTTAGTGTGGCCGCCCGCTGAGGCTGTTCATCACAGGCTCATTTAAGGCAGCACTCCGTAAATCTTATCAGCGGAAGGATCCTCGCCGTTTTCCATTACACAAAGGCAACATTGCATTCTATGTAGTCCATCGATCACACCGAGGTGGTCTGCGGTGGAGTTAATGTCACCTTAGAAGAAGCTCAAGTGTTCTCCAAGGAGCAGTTTGCGTAGCTCCAATCGTAATACAGTGCTAATAACTTGCTCTCTGGAGACACATTATGATTAGGTCATACGCTAGCTTCTGTCTGACCCCTGCTCCTCGTCGGAGCCCAAACCTTCTGCTGTTGCTGGTTAGGAGAATGACGCCTGAGTTGCAAGGAAGGTGGTGCGCAGACACTCAAAAGTTTGTAATTAGTAAGTATAACAGAAATGTGCATATATTTGGTTATTTGCTTTTATAAGAACCAAATAGTAGGTTAACTTGTTCTGTGACTAGCATTGTTCAAATTGGTGCTTAAGTGGACAGCTAGTCTTCAGTGGGTTAAACGACAGAGGTGAAGTCTTTAAGACAGAGAAAAGGAACTGTAGTTTTTGTACTTTAGTATAGGCTTCGTTTTAAAGAACTGAAATATGTAAATGATATTTGGCTGTTGAAACGACAGACGTATGGTTTGTGTTAGATGATGTAGGGGTGCGGAACGGTAACGTTTGTACTTTACGGAGCAGCAACAGTAGCTGAAACGTGTGCATCATTTTTTATTTGATGTTTAAGTGACAGGCATATGGATTATAGGATTTTCGTCCGTTTCAGAGTGGATAATGTCTGATAGTTGTAAATAATGGTTATTATAATACCTCGTGCTTAGAATATTGATATCGCTAGAAACACGCTTGCTTCTAAAAATATTTATTTACTACGTCTACATAGAGCTTCTTATGCAGTATTCCAGATTTTATTTTACTTCAGTTGTAAATACACAATGTATATCGTCTCTCGTCACTTAGCGTTCTGTGATGACTACCCAATCGGAAATTTATAGGAATTTATTCGATACTATCTGATTCATTTCACTATTTTCCAATAGACATCCGGTAAACGCCTATAAATTTCCGATTGGGTGTATACACACAACATTTATGTATTTTTCCCTGCAAGCGCGATATCCGTCGGTTTACCTCTTGTATATTATTCTCGTACATAATATGCTCTTTATATACTTACGACTAGATCATCATTGCTCAGTTGAAATGCTTCCCGTTTTTAAAAAAATCATCTATTTTTACTTTGTGCATGCATTCTTTGCTTCTTTTTTTTTTCTTAAACAAAGCCTTTTCGGTTTCCTAAATAAATTTTCCGCTTTTGGACCATAGAATTGAGGCAGAAATATGCGACGTCTCTCCTCTTGCGTCGCATAATTTCACACGCTCATCTTCACTTGCTTCATGCATACGGAAAAATTCTGTCACCTCTTCTAGATTTGCGGGTGAGCACAACCTGCCAATCTTCCACAAGCCAGGCCACAAAATTACCCTCGAGTCAAGAGGCAAAAATTGCATGGTTCTCCAGCCATGCGGAAAGTCCCAGCCAAGTCCCGATTCAGCGCAGTGATAATTTTTCTTACCCAAAACAATAGTAAGTTTGAATGAAATATTGGAGATGAAGTCATTTTTTCAGTAGCTGTATGCGTGCTTTTGTGTATACCCACCTGTCCCGCACGACTCCCTTCAATAGTTCTTGTGAACTTGCCTGATTTTTTTACGGATCCCATAATGAAAACGACCGAAAGTAGAGCCCATTTCTGTTGTTCTTAATAACTCGTAGCGAAAGATTGTCAGATAACATAGAATTTTCTGAAAGGGGCACCAAAACAAGTTATTTTTTTAGACGAGTGTAAGGTTGTGAAAGAAGTGTACCTGAATGACAATTCTGTTCGATGTCCTCAAGTCGTTTCAAATGCTTGTGAACACTGTTTACCGAGGTACAAGTTCACCATCTTTTTAGGAGGGAACTGGGTTTATAGACATGTTTATGGGAACCAATTTTATGTACTTTTCCACTGTTGTAAGAAAATATAGAGTAGGTGAACATGCCATTGAGATCTTTCGTAAAGAATGGTATTCTTGAGAATAAAAGTCTGAATGCCTTACCTTACGTTTTGCAACATGCTTCACCGTCTTTTAACAGAGACTGATTTTCAATGTGCAAGTCTGTGACATTCTTTATCACACAACTATTTTAAGCATTTTAACGTTCATTAGTGGAAAAGCACTAAACTTTTAGGGTGCGCCAATTGCAAACTGTAAATTTGCTGCCGCCCTCAGGGGTATATTTTGGCAGCCCTTTCCATGCCACAATATATTTGGACCTCGCGAACCCAAAGGTCCCAAGAGCCTTCTCCGCAGGGGATGTTGCAGCTGGCCACAGTTCCTGCTGAGATGGTTAGTTTTGTAAAGTTAGGTAGGCCTTCCATATTTCCTGTTGTGTTCTGCAAGGTGGGTTGCTCATCGAGGTGGCCAGGTAGCGCTATTGTCTCTCACGACGGAGATGTGTGCGTGCTTGTGTACGCAGATCGTGTGCGCGTGAGCGGCGTTCAAGTTGGTGCGCCGCGTTGCTCGCTGTATCGCTGATTAAGTTGGGTTAGGTTAGGTAACGGAAGGTAACGTTAGGTAACGTTAGATAACGTTAGATAACGTTAGATAACGTTAGGTAACGTTAGGTAAGGTTAGAAAGGTTAGATTGGGTTGGGTTGGATTAGGTAAGGTTAGGTTTGGTTAGAAGGTTAGGTAAGGAGGTTAGGTTAGGTAAGGGTAAGTTAGGTTAGGCCAGGTTTGCCTAGGTAGTGTTTATTTTAGTGATGGCGCGCGTAGGAAAGCTTACATGAACGCAAAATCATTGTGAGAGACGATAGTGCGGCCAGGTAGCCAACCTATTCCGTGGAAATCCTATACCTTCCGTCTTCTTCTCGTCTTAGTTTCATACTCTGCGCCTGAATTGTTTCCTTGCCCGTAGTAGCGCACGAGCCCACGCTACGAATTATGTGGTATTTGAATACTGCACGATCATCTCTGTTGGAACGCCTAAGCAGCGGCTACGTACGGAGGTTAAACAAAGTGTAATACTAATAATAATTGTACAGCCTTGTTTATACTTTAAATCTCTTTTGGACTGTTAGCCTATCATAACCCAAATACATCAACGTAGCATAAGTACATTAAGGCCGGGCCCCCACAGGAAGCAACAAGCGATGCAATGCGACTTTTACGACAGTCGTGTTGCAGCAATGCACGGGTGTCGCGAGGCATCGCAGTTACGGCGGTGGGGGCAGCAGACTGCAGTACCCTCCGTTACATTTTGTCCTGCAACAAATTTGTCGCATTTCACGTCGCTTGTCTCGTCGGTGGGCGGCAGCCTTAGTGAAGCTACGTAACTCATGTATTTAATAAACAATTTTACTTCGACAGTGTGTCACAAGAAGCTTACAGTTAAGCGTTTAAACAGCCAATGTATTATATAAGCACGTATATGTTCGTTTCCGTAAAGATTATAAATATTTATTACTATCATATTCAGTCTTTATTTTCTTTGACATCTTCTGTAGACAAGCATTATTTGTATCAAACAGTGAAAGCTGTACCTATAAGAAGCACCTCCAGTACTTGAGCATTTATTTTGGTACTTTAAGAAGTGAAGTATCCCTTACACTGTTGCGACGGCGGTGAAGTGTTACTGTGTCTACAGGAACATCGCTTTATCGCTTGGATCATTATGACGAATCTCTTTCCTAAGACCACTCATGGCGACGGAGTCACGTTTACCCAAGAAGCTTATGTGTATACCGAGCACTTGCCATCACAGCTACTCTATACATCGTGAAGGACATCCGTGTGTTTACTTTTCTTTGCTGATTCGCAACCTAGTTACAGGGCATGTCCGATTGGATCTTCAAAGTCGATTTAGGGCAAGCCGACTCGCTTTGCCTTGTCCAGAACCGCAAACAGTAACCCTGTCATTGCAGCTGTTACAGAAGCAAGAGGATAATGTTGAACCGACTAAAATTTCCAGTTTATATAGGCTATAGACTGAAACCCTGGAAGCATAGTAAGTAATGGCCCAAGGTCAATACCTGAAACATGAACCAACGGGTCGAAGCCGGGCCCTGTCCGAAGTTTCGAACAAGTCGAGTTTCGCAGGCTTTGTTTCGCTGCCCAATCGAACGCGCCTGCATGTTTAAAAAAATTCTGGAACGTATCACTGTGAATGAGCGGATTGTCGCCAGACACTCAGAAAGAACTGGAAGGACTTGTTATGTACGCATCCCAAGCCGTGGCCACAAAATATACAAATGCCTTCACCATACGGGGAGCAAGACTGTTTAACAAAATGCCTCGACATATTCGAAATGCCACTGATATCGAAGTTGTAGAGTTTTAAATTTGCTGGATTCTCATTCAAGAAGATTACAAGATAGACCATCGGTCAGCGGTTACTTGCGCTGTAGAGATAATTCACTGCTGGCTCTCTCTTTGGTCGCTAACTGCGGTCCCACAGAAGACACCCAGCAGCGTGACTCCATACACGTGGGGTGACATGAGGAACGTCACCTGAACTTCTTCAGAAGACATACAAGGTACACAAGGTAGGTAAGGTAGGAGTGCTGAGTTTGGAAACGCATGTGAACCTCAGATATAGTGGAATCAGCGTGAATTACAGGAAACTAAAAGTTAAACTGGGATATATTTTTTTTTGTGCTATACAATAGACCTTATATTACCGTTCTATTCTCATAGAAACTCTCTAGCTAATAGAACGAATATTTTTTTTAAAAGAAACACGATATTTAGGGGCTTGTAGAATTGCTTCTGCATACCGTAATTAGTGCTGAGAATTAGTTTTATTTTTTCGAGAAAAATACGGTGTTCGCAGTAAAAGGATTTCGTTGTTGCATAACTGCAGAGAGTTTGTACGCGTGCACACAGTCGTATATATTTATATATATATTGTATATTGAAACTTCATGTTGCGCATAAAACGCTCTTTGTTTTATTCATTACATTACCCAACACATTGCGTTAAGTCGATCATCTAACAAAAATATCTCACCACAACAGTTCAGCGTCGTTGAGAAACACATTTTCTATGTGAAGCTCTTCACGTTTAAGCTGTATGAATAATTGATTGCTGCCATTAACATCGCTTCTATGTGGATAATGAACTAGAAATCATGCGTACTGCACCCCCGATAGAAGGGCTGCTCCACTTGATTAATCTGCTGCATTTTGTTCAACATTTGACTACGCCGGAGTATCTTTAAGTTTACGTTTTAATAACCTGTACGGTATGCGCAACCAGAGGATTCGTTGTAGCTATACATTATTGATGTTCGTCTTTGAATTTTATCGATGATGCTTCCGTCTTGGCCCAACGCAAAACGAACTTGCTTCTGCTACTATACGCAACTCGATCGCTGCCATCGGTCAAAGCACAAGAAGTAATTGAAGAGAAACAGGCGTATGGTGTTGGGTAGGTCTTCGAAACAATTTGTCTTCTTTACATTTCACGTAAATGTAATTTTTCAGTCTCGTCAGTTGACTACACAGCATTACTTGCAGAGTCTCCTCTAGCTGGATCTAGAGATTAATATTCTTATGATGAATAAAATTTTTGCGTTTGCTGAACAGTTTGTGTACCACCAGTTGGTTTGGCCCCTTGAAGTTAATTGGAGTGTTTTGACAGCTCTTTGTAGCGGAGTAAAATAAAAAAACGCCTTATCAAAAATTAATACCGTGTGTGTCCGCTATATCTGTTCGAAATTCAATCAAGATTGTGTCTTGTCTAAGGAAGTCCGGCTGAGTGTCTGTGTATGCTCTTGTGAAACGTTGAGCTATGCTGTGGCCTGTGAGTTTCTGAAACTTAAAAAACTGCTATTTAGGTAGCTGATCTTGTTCTCAGAAACTACTGTACAGCGTTCTTTTCGTACACACAAGAATATCCATTGCTCTGTTTTGCTCTCACAGAATTTACTGGGCCATTAGCTTTTAGGCTTACTTAAGGAAACTTCCCCACCATTCATGTAATTTTCAGTGCACTGGTATAATAAGCATGCAATAGGCATTAAAACATACGGCAGCCGTATAGCATATGCACGTCAAGGCATGTATTATAACGTCGGTACACAGCAAAGCGTGTTAGCTGTGAGCGACCAACACGCCTCCTTACTTCTCTCCATGTATGCATGTGTCACGAACTGCTCAGTGGACATCTTGTGTGGCCTGACCTAAAGTTATTTCTTTATTTCTCAATAACGCAGTACATTTTATACCAAAACTTGCTCACCGAACGCTCATCAGAGCAGTAACAAAAAGCTCATTATTCTTACGGCATCATTTAAATAGTGTTTTTATTCACTGCAAAGATACCTTTGTATTTTCAAGTTGAAACCATATGTAGTTATTATCATTAGATTCGTTGCTTCATTTTTTGTTTATTTGCTGCATAAAGTGTTACACGCGGTGAAGATTTAAAGTTTACCCTACACGTTTTTTCATATGCATTTGTTTATGACACCATAGAACGCGCTACGTCTTCTCGACCAAACAGATCATAACTAGCTTATGGTAGGCTATAAACTAACAAACCGCTCGTTGAGCAGAGTTACCCGTTCGTTTAGTGACTCAAGAAACTAATTGCTAGACTGACACAGACTCATGATGAGTGATTACCGACATGAGGCGAAATCCGAGGCCGCTCCTGTGAAAACACGAGTACTCGGAGGGCTTGTTTAGCGCTTGCCCGCCAGCCCGCCGAGCTTTGTTTGTTGAAACTTAGCGGCCCCAATACGCTTCCCTGCTAACCTTGGGCCATTGTGTGCGGCTGCACTGGGGATTTGTGCCTGTATGTTTATTTGTAGTGGTTAAACGTCTGCTACTGTATGAAACTGAGCACCGGATTTATGTTTATTTGTTGATATTTATTGGTTATCCTTCGGATATTGAAATTTAGTGGCTGCAGTCCCACTACTGTCTGCATCTGTGCGGTGGATTCGTGATAGATTTGCTGATATTTGGCCTTTATCCTTTGACTACTGTCTGCGGCTGCGGTACAGATTTATGCTGGGTCTATGAAATTTAGAGGTTATTTACTTCGGTAATCGTCTGCATGTCCACATGCAGTGAATGCACAGTGTGTTGAAATTTAATGGATATACATAGTACATCCTTAGTCTAGCGTTTACAGCGGAATTGTAGTTTCCTAGAAGCGTGTTTAAACCAAGTAGTTACATATGTTTCAACTAATGTCTCCATTACACAGTGGGTTTAGTGTCCTTGTCTTTGCTGGTTATGTGCTTCGACAAAATATTCTTAAATTATAGTTCCAAAGTTGATTTCTCCGTACAGCTATGTTAAAATTTGGTGGTTATGCTTCAATTTTTGGTGTATATATTATATAGCTACTAGTGGCCCGAGCCGTCTTTAGAAATGACGGCAAAATGTTAGTACTTCAGAAAAATACCCGTTGTCTCCTGTGCCGGGCTTCTATCCCCTAACAACGAAGACATGACGTGAACTATTATACAGTACTGATTAGTTAATTATCGCAGAATTTCCATTGTCCAACCTGAAAGGCCCCGCTAATCCGTGAAAGTTTCACGGGTTAGCTCAGCAGTTGAATTTCTTCTTATCTTATTTCGATAAAGAATAAAAAGGCCCCACCAAGCCATAGCTACTTCGTACGGGTTGGTTCAGCACTTATTAAAAATATTTTTTTAGCACTGTCAAATTTGTATGTAAACAAGTTTGTGCATGCATGTTATCAGTGTCTCTTACTAAAAATAATACTGCAATAACACGCTTTCACATTTTTTCATCCAATTTTCAACATAAATAAAAAAAAGGTTGATAAACAACATGAAACTTTCCAATCTTTGAAATTCTGTAGTCTTTTATTTATAATTATATGAAATTGGGTTAACTTTTTTGGAACACCCTGTATAAGTTAATCAACACGGGTTTCTTGCATTAATTACCCATAATGAGTTCTCCCTGATAATCCTCGTTAGAATGGATATACCATACCTGTTTTTCATCATTGCCACAGTATGTAAAATGGCTTTGATTAGAGGTAAACAAGATCCAAAATTTTGAATTGGTTTCACGAAAAGCAAATTACAAAAATATTTCATGTTTCTTTCACTGTTACATTATTTCTTTTCTTCGTTTTTATTTCTTTCTTTCTTTTCAAAACGGTAGACCTACTTCATTTCTGCGTCAACCTTTAGTTCCTCATTTTTTCTTCACCTTGAGCACTTTACCATCCATGTCCATTTGCTACCAAGACTGGTCAGCTTTTCCCTAGCTAAGCAGGTCCGTGGCCAGTATAGTTATTGTTTTATTGCCTCCTCCTAAGTTATGCATTTCCTCCCCATGTATTTCGTTACTCTCTGCAGCTGCGCGCAAATAGGGCTGTAAAATGGGAGTTAGAGACGGACTTGACCGTCTGTCTTTATATTTGTTTTTATAAACTATATAGGACTCTGAACCACGCACTATATTGAGTAGCAAGCGGTAAATAATAAAAACAAAAAAAGAATACTTCTTAATTTCCTAGAGACCAAGGAAGCTACAGTGAAAGAAGTCGCTTTATGAAATTCACAGGAGTTGTTAGTAATGTTAAAAGACATTAATGATTAAAATTTGGTGCAGATCGATTTGTTCACTTGTATGTTTGACTTATGTTTGTCATAATGTTCGTTAGCAGCATAACTCAGAAAGTTAAGGGCGGATATTCAAGAAAATTTCAGAAGGATTTAAAACTATCAAAAGGCACAAATGATTAGATTTTGGACTTGATACAAAGAAAATCATGGTTTCTGCACCAATTTGAATTTTTTGTTATACCGTTGCTTACTTGGCGGAGGTATGCGCTCTCGGAGTGCTCTAGTTATTATCTATATTTATAATGATATTGTATGTTTGTGTATATCATATGGAAACACTCCGTGCGCATGCTTACAATTTGCATGTGCCAATTGTAGAGTTATCACTTCTTCTTTCAACGTTAGCATAGATGGTTGTACCTATATAAAAGTTTTTATTTTTTACATTGCTCGATAGTTCACTGCGTTGGTCACTATTGTATTTCTATGTACAGTAATAAAATTCTTGCTCTAGTGTTTCCTTTGAATATGTTCTTGTCTTTTGACAACTGTATTAGACCACTGCATTGTGCATTAGCTGGATTGTAGAGCTTCGTTTTCTATTTCTTAGGGTCTATAATTACCATGTTTTTCTTATTCCGCCCGTTTAAGTAATTGTACTGTTTTAATTTAAGTCTTAATGAAGAGGTCAACTTTTTTCTTACTAGATCCTCTCATTGATTCTACACTTTGTCGGAGCAAATGTGCCTCCTTTCATAGCTGAGAGTCACATTATATCTCGTATCGAATTCCTCGTGTGATTTCCGCAGTTTGACCACTCACAGCCTTGGGTTGACCTTTCAACACTTCGAATTTCGCATTGGAAACTGATTGACGTGCCAATGAACTACCAATCGTCACCTATCAGGCCTCCGTGTCTGGTCAGCCTCACCTGACATGGCAGTGCTACGCTTCACTTAGATCTCATTACGGTATTGTGAACTCCGTGTACCAATTTCTTATTCTGTTGTTAACGAGTCATTCCTTTCTGTTTGAAACATGAGCTCAGAATATGAATTTGGGAACACCGTGATAAATATTAGTAAATATTACTAACGCTTAATTTCTGGTTGATATTGGTTAAGTTTATTTCCCTAACTAGCATCATTTAGCTACTTTTAAATTGATATTTATCATACTATATACTGATTTCGAAGGAGTAATTTTATTTGAACTTAGTTCAACTGAACTTCCAATTTAATGAATATGGGATACTATTAATTTTTCCGTATGTTTAATTAAGTTGAGCCAAACTTAGCTATGTCTCTATATTTATTTAGTTAAACTAACTAAACTTAAGGGCATTTTCATTGCTGCAATGACGGACATTATATAGCATTAGAAAACGGAAGCACGGGTTGTTTAATTACTGTTTTTCCAACTTTAAGTTTAAGCTAGATTTGGAAACAGTGTTTCTACATAGATATGAGATATACCATCACGCGAAAACATATCCGTTTTCAATAACCATTGCTGAAAATGAAGCTATATTTGATGAAAGTGTTTTTAACGTAGTCATGCAATCATATTTGATATTGGCACTATTACTGATCGTGACTTTTATTTTATAGGTCGTTATCTGTCTTTTAAACTTTGGCCCACGAAAGAGTTGAATTTGGATGAGTAGTCAGGAAATTGCTTCAAAATAATTTGTTTTGATGCTGATCAACACATAATAAGTTGAAATTTGGATGTTGCAAGAGAAAGTAACGTTTATAGCAAAAATTTTTGTTTTAACCATATTCAGGTTGTAATTTTAGCTACGCTGTTTTAAAAAGAGACTTCTAAAATATCTAGTTCCTCCATAATTGAGTACCGTACCTCAAAAACTTTATTTTCTCTATTAAGTGATTTGTACAGTGTAATGTTAAGATGTGTATTTGAGATGTGAGCTTCTATTAAATTTTAAGTTTCGTCGTTTTCAAGTTGAGGTTTAGATGCGCTTGTGGGCACGTATCTTCAAAATGATTTATTCTATTAGTTCATCCTACTCTATTATTTTAAAGTTGAAATATTAATGCCTTCTATATTATTGGCTCTAGTCCCTCTTAGCCACTTCCAAATTGACTCTGCTGCCATCCAAATAAACAACGCTCTTCTGTTCTGCCCTGAATTTTCAGTTTGCGGTTCAGTTTCGTTTTTCAAGTAATTTATATCCTGCCTCTCCGTCTCGTGGTCACGTTCAAATTGACATTTACTAATTTGCCTCCATTATGGAGCCGACACTTCTCTTTATCCTTTCTAACAGCTTCGGTTTCATGGACAGAGTTTTCCCGTCAATTAGCGACTGTTTGAACAGCTACCTGCCTTTTATTTCCCTGACTGTGCTACAAAGACGGTGCTAAGTAGGAACTAAAGGGGGTACTTTGAAAACAAGAGGTTATTATCATAAACATACTGAACAGCTCTGTTGCTACAGCATACTTTGGCTTTATCGATTACTATGTCATGTAGAAATCTTGGGATAGCCACAAGATGAAGCTGCTTCGTGGAAACACTTCACTTTACTTACGACGAGCTTGTGTTTGTAGTGACAGATGAAATCTTGAGCAAAATTCAACTATGCCAATTCTTACTAGCTTCTACTATTGATATCAGCAAAAATATATAGGCTTATATCCTCTGCATGTAGTTCAGTAAGACTCTGGTTTTCTCATACTGCTATAAATTTTGAACCCCCTTGTTTTCGAACCGTGCATTGAAAATTCTTCTCTGCTCTATTTGAGTTGCCAATATTGTGCTCTTGTTAAATTATATTTTAATATTAGCTTGATAACATTCATGTTGAGCACAACATTCAAATAATTAATTTAATCACGTGCCGTTGGTGACTCTATAAGTGTGGTTAGTGGTCAAAATTCCCCCAACTTCTATCGTTTGTGAATCGACACCCCATGCGTTTGGACCTCAAATCAGTGTTTTCAAACCCTTTTGTTATCCCCAGGAACGGATACGGTTCAATGGGGTTGTCGTAAACAACCTTAAAACGAACTGTGACGGGCGTAACCTGAGAGAGCTGCGAGGAAGCCAAGGCTTGCTCCTGACCAGCTGTCCTGCCTCTCTAGAGGAATGTCTCGAGTTGTACGGAGCGTAACCCTTTGCACTCGAATTTATTTCTTAAATTTAACAAAAGCCGAGTATTAGTTCAACAGCACAGGTGGATGGTAAGTATATGTTAGCCGTGGATCAGTTCTATGTCTTAGGCTGACTCTGTTATCGTTATTTCGTGTTTGTTGAGTAAAAAAATGTTTATGACTGAAATTTCATCACACGAAGACCATAAATGCAGTGTATATACAGTACGACCATCCCTATATTTCAAGGCAAATGCCGTGCTTTTGCGATTCAAACTTAAATGGCTGTCCGAAATATGAAAATGAAAAATAGTCTTACAACCTGAGACATTTGCCAACTATTTTCAAGCTCTTCCCTGCATTCAAACTTAAATAGATTCAAATTTCGCGGCTCTCAACTCCCGATATATCCAAATGTTTAAACTGTAAGCTTATTTTGCCTTTTATAAGCCCCATTTCTAATTTTATTGATTCAAATTTCATAATTCTTATCCTCTGAAATACGTAAATGCCTGTTGCCTTTTTTCTCAGCTGTTGCTGTACTTTTGAAATCAAAGTTTACCACGCAATAGGTTCACAAGTACGCCTAGAAGTGCTTAGGGCATAGTAAATATTATTATTACTCAAGCTATGGCGCCCAGCAGCTAGTCACAAAAAGCCGAGGCCATACACAGAGAAATTACATGGATGCACTCTGCCTACACAAGCAGACATTATAACTAAATAGCTCGTCCCCAATAAAAAAAGAATAAAACCAGTTTGCTTCAACCTCGGACGATTGAAAAACATTTTTCCAGGAATTGCAAAATAGAGGGAATACTGAGACATGATCACAAATATGTTCATGAACATATAAATGTAGACGCTGTTCATTAGCCTATATTGCACCTTTTCTAAGCTATTACAGTACAATTGAGATTTCAAATTTTACGACTCGCGTGACGTCCGAAATAAGGACACGCAGATATTATCGAGGATCCTAGAGCATCTTTTTAAGCTTCCACCGAACTTTGGGGGTTCGAATTTCACGGCTCTCGGCAGTGTGCGGTGGCTGGCAGCTGGGCGACCGAATACCGCCGCTGCCACCGGCCGTGTCACGTGGCGACACCTGAGTCGTGTCAGAAAGGGTTCTCTTCGCGGCGTCACGTGACTCTCGAGGGCTCGTGAAGTCTACATGTGATGCCTTCTATCAGGTCCGGGACTTGTGCTTTGTTTTCGATTATGCCAACTTCATTTTCCTTTGGTTGTGATGAAATACACGTCATGCTGTCTACACTTTTTTTTTTGCCTAAGGGTGTGCTAAATATTTTACTTACCCAGAACGAAGATAGCTACACGGGACGTACTGCTGCTCTACGATTTCATAGATACGAAAAACACGACGATACAAAAGCAATACATTCTGGCTGATCTGCTTTTTTTGGAAAGCCATTTATATACTCAAATACTAATATTCTGAACCATGATATATATCAGTCCAGTGATATGCAGAGTTTTTGGTTGAAAATTCTTTTTAAAATTTGTTCTTTCCTGTATTTCATTAATATCTCTGCTGTTCCCACTAAAGCATTTACGAAACTGTATTCACCAGTTCATATGTCTATCCTGCACTAGACGATCTTATGTAGCAGCATTAGACGTACGGAAGCTGCTGTCACTTTGATTCGATAATGCAAAAAGTGCTGATGCTCGATTGGGATATTACTTTTCAGGATTCTATCTCAGCTAACTTTAGTTTCCATTGCTGTGAGGGACCTCCAGATACATTGTTTGTAAGCAGCTCGCCAGCATTCTAAATTAATTTTAATCCTGTATCCACTAATGCAAGTGAAACTGAATGCCATGTTATATATGTTGTGCGCGATCGCGCTGCGCAAACGATCGATCGTTCAAACGCCTAACCTAACCAAACCCAACCTAACCCCATCTCACCATTGACTGAAATTGACGGTGCCCAAAATTTCAAAATGAAAAAAAAANTTAGTTTCCATTGCTGTGAGGGACCTCCAGATACATTGTTTGTAAGCAGCTCGCCAGCATTCTAAATTAATTTTAATCCTGTATCCACTAATGCAAGTGAAACTGAATGCCATGTTATATATGTTGTGCGCGATCGCGCACAACATATGCACTCTTATTCACTGGCGAACATTACTATGAATATTTTTTGCACTTGTTTCACAGCTACTCCACGATTATCGTATTCACTTATACACCATCCTGTGAATGTAGTCAGCCGCGTGTCTTGAAAACCTGTTCTTTTGTCTGCCTCCCATTTAATTATTTTCATGCATTAAAAAATTGTAACCCTTTCCACTAAAATAATAATACTAAGAAATAGCTTGCCCTCCTGCACAAGCAGAAAATAGTCCCATTACTATTCATATTCATGTGCTTATACTCCAACGCTACTTGCTTGTGCTGGACGCGTTCAATGCTCCTCCGCACAACTTTGATTCAGTAATTCCTATCCCATTGATAACTGCACAATGGCAGCAAATCTCTATTGTATTCACTCACTTGGACTCAGTTGTTACTATGCTTGTTACTGTACAAAATCTTGATAAAGAGCTCGTGTACGCATGTAATGTAAGGCATGCTTGCCGTGTTAATGTAAATGAGAACAAGTCGGTAGCTCCTACCGTAAGAAAAAGCCTCGCTACCACATGCTAATTCATGCTAATGGGGGGAGGACGTGTCACTGACCTTCTGCACAGCGTCAAGTTTCCGACGGGTCTTTTTGAGACGCTAACTTTCCCTTTGGAAAGTAATTGTTTACGATGTTTACCAATTTGGAAGTCGGTCGTAGGGAACAGCGTACGTACGTGTTGCCTGAATTAAAGTATATGCGATATGTTTGTGTGAAGTGCGTTCTCGTGGTTGTATTAAAGTCAGTTGCGATGTGATCGCTTCACTACTACGAATTGTGACGATTTTTTGTTTTGTTTGTTAGTGTTTTTAGGTGTTATGAATCTGTATCTCGGCATTTGAAAAGGTTTTTCCTCCTGAATCACCGCGCTGCGTCTGGAGGGGGGGGGGTAAAACAAAGAATCTAATAATTTGAAAAGATTTTTATATGCTGTGAGTTAGATCCCAAGGAGTTGGAAGAATTTTTCTAATTGTGTAGTAACCCCAAAAGAAGTGCTTTTATTTCTAAAGTAGAATTAATACTTGGAGTTATTGCATTTGCCGAAATACCCTCCAGATGTAGCTTTTCTTTTTCTTAATGCTTACGAATATAACTTTAAATTCTCAAACTTCTCATCTGGCTACTAATTCAAAACTTTTCCTTCTCTCTCACATGTCGAGTTCAGCTTGAGGCTAATTATTGGTCCGAGACAAAAGCCTTGTTGGGCTCATCAAGCAAAGGAGGCCAATAATCTTTGGTTCGAGGGTCCCTCAGTGGAGACCGTCAGAAGTTGGAAGCGGAACCCAAAGGCCCCCCTCGTCCATCCGTCACTTTGAAGTCGCTCATTATTAGCCCTCACCGCAGTCACAAGCTCTTCTCTAAGTTCACCAAACACACACCATTTGGCCAGCTCTTGTGCCAGCCAGTCTTCTTGCTTGTCAGCCGTGTTGATGCCCGGTACCCTGCGGTAATATTCTAGAATTATATTCCCACTGGTATTTATTAGGAAGCGGGATTTCCAATTGTCAATCACACTGATGCCCGGTACCCTGCGGGAATATACTAGAATTTTATTTCCACTGGTATTTATTTTAGGAAGCGTTATTTTCAAATGTCAATCACACTGATGCCCGGCATCCAGTGTGAAAATTCTCGAATTTTATTGGCACTCGTAATTATAAGGAATCGTGATTTTATAACGTCGATCGCACTGACTTCTGGTATCCAGTGTGAAAAGGCTCGAATGTGATTGCTAATTGTAACTATTAGGAAGCGTGATTTTGAAACTTCAGTGGCACTTTTCCTTGAGCCCAACGTAAAAATGCTTTAATTTCAATGCCGCTAATGCAAACTCGGAAGTAAGAAACCTTTCAGATATGAACTTCGCATCTTTACGTCATTAATTACCTCCTCTAAGGAGGTATGTTTTTGTCGAGTCTGTTTGTTTGTTTGTTGGTTTGTTTGTCCGTATGTTTGACTGTCAGTCTGTCTCTCTGTCACCAAGATAACTCAAGAAGTTATGGACGGATCTTTTCACTTTTGCAGGGATTATAGGACATGTTACGAAGAACAGATTATAAACTCTAAGGGAAGATACGTTCAATCGTTTGTTTGTTTACCTCTTATATTCTTGGGACCATATCCCAAAAAGTTATGGACGGATATATATGAAATTTCCAGAAATTGTTAGGTATATCATGAAAACTGAAAGACTAAATTTTTGTGATGATCTATTTGTTTGTCTTATGTCTTATTTTATGCTGTTAGCAATATCTAATCTTTAAGAAATGCACAGGAATTGTTAGAAAAGTTAAAAGACATAACTGATTAAAATTTGATGGTGATCGGTTTGTGTTTTTGACTACTGTGCATCAGCAACATAACTCAAAAAGTTATGATCGGATCTTTTTATTGAAATTTGTAGCAAGTATTAGAAATGTTGAAAAACACAAATGATCAAATTTTGGTGTTGATCAGTTTGTCCGTTTGTGCGCTCACTAACATATATTCAAAATGTTCATCAGAACATGGCTCAAAAACCTACTGACAGATCTCCAAGAAAAATGTTACAGAAGCTGTTGTTACTGTCAAAAGGCACAAATGACCAGATTCTAGCACTTATAAAAACGACACTTTAACACTTGATTGTTCTCAAGTTACAGCATTCACAAAAACATCAAATTCTAGAACAAATGCAAGAACGTGCCCAACACAAAGTGTACACACTTATGGGGCAAGAATACAATACATCAATTTATTTGTAAGGTAACACGATACCATAACAAAATCGAAACATCAATGCCATCTAAAAATAGAAGCATTTAATACTGAATTGATCACATACAATGCTGCTTTCAATGACCGTCAAATCTATTTGCCACCAGCGTGACCAGCTTCGTTCTGCACAATGAACTACATAATAGATTGCAGGATTTTTGCCATTTTGCCATTACTTTAAAAATATATTCAATTTGAACCTAGCCATTTATACTTATACAAGGTCATAGTCTTTACAAAACACCAACGTAAGTCTTTATATAGTAACTAGCTTCATCAGATGCTCATAAGTTGACAGTACATGTTGTTTATATTTATACTTGAAAGTTTAGTCCGTTCAATGAGATATTCCGGTAAGCGGTTATATATTTTCACACATTGATATATTGTCAATCGCCTTTGAGCTTCCAGTCTGGCATATGGCAAATTGAACCTCTGATCCCAAGTGTTATAACTTGCACAGGCAGAAGGTGCTGGAAATATTTTTCAAATTACTATGTGTTCGAATATATTGCATCACGTAGGAATTGCATTAAAAAATAGCCATATATATATCCTCTAGTTTTAATAATCTTAGCTTTCATCATCATAGTTTCAATACAATTTTAATTGTTCGGCAACGTTGCCTTGCTTCACGGAGGTATATACGCTCTGAGTGCTGTAGCATATTTACTATGAAGAGGAAAGACTTCGATAGGAATCCGTTACACTGCTCTACCATACTAATTGTGAAAGTTCTTCAGTTCTATTCCCGTTAATGTATTATTCTTGTGTTAGTTCATATTCTTAATTACGCTTCTGCCTGATATCCGATATGAAAATGTTCCATTATTTTTACCACTGAGAGTAGAAATTAGAAATTTTTTCAAAAGTATCTCACCTTTCTTGTGCCTTGGCAATACGCCGTAGTATAGTTTTCAGATGCGGTACCTACCATACGCCACGTGTTGCATTATACCGAATTGGAAACTTGTTGGTGGTTATTTGACATTACCTGATGCCGTCATCAACAGATACTTAATGAATGCCTTTAATTTATCAATAGGGAAGTTGCTCAGCCCCTGGTGCCAAGCTCAAATGATTAAATGTTTTTGCCACTGAAATGTGCTAGAAATGCAAGAACTGTAAAAGAATTATTTAAAAATTCAATAACAGAACGTCACTTTTGCCTTTAAGAAAGATCGGTATTTGTGCGATGCACAACACGATGTTCATTTCATGTTCATTGACTTGATCTATGCGTAAGTATGATTACTTGTTGTGCTTATAAAAGTTCACATTTATTATTGTTGTTGTTGTTTATCTCCGTGTGCTTTAAATTATGAGCCTGGTGAATGGTGATTTTTCCCTTTTGATGAGTATTTTGTTTTGACTTGAACTATTATTATTATGATTAGGAAAAAGTGGATTGAATCTGGTTGAACGGTAAACTTACCGCTCAAATATTTCCAGCAGAGTTGTGGCTATTTCACAGCCTTCGTTGTGTATACCAATGTTCTATCCTCATTGATTTAGCAGTAAATTATGTGCGGTCAGCAGCCTTTTTGTTTCCCTGTATCATTTTATATAAACTATTATGGAAAGCTCCACGAGAGATTTGTCGTTACTCCAGTTTTTGAAAATTTATTATACGGTACCTCACCTCAGTTAACTCAGCTGGTGTATGCTTACAAAAATTCATCTTTTTTGTTACTTGGATGCGATCAAAGCTTGCCATGTTTGTGGTGAGTTAACATGAATTGCTATAATATTCGAGAACAGATGCCTGCAATTAGATCTAAACAAACATGTCACCACTTAAAGGAACTCTTTGATCTTTTGTGCTCTCGGATCGAGAGCCATTCCTTCAATGGCGGACTATTTCGCGTAAAAATTTGAAGAGCTGGTGACATTTGCTCAGCTCAAAACTTCCTGCTTTTGTGACTTGATAAAAAGTCTTTTTGAATCGTGCCTTGTTTGTCGGATAAGAGAACGTCGATGCAAAGCTCAACCGCTTGAGTTGCGACGTATCGCTTTGTGAAGTATTGCTGCGCCCTCAACCCTTCTTGAGAACTTTAAACGCTACACCAAACCGCTTTATCTTATTCAACATAAGTGCAAATCCTGTTCTGCTTTGCTGCTTTCAAACATGGGGTCGTAATCGGTAAATCCTTGACATTGCTGTAGAAGTCTGTGCTGTTTTGACTCCAACGACCGCCTTCCTTTCAACATCAACGACAGGAGTCGTGGACGTGCCGGTGGTAACTCGATAGCTAACATTAATAGAACAGCTTCTTGCGCTAACATACGCTAAATGCAGCCAGATCAGGTCCTCTCTCTCTATATATATATATAAATGCGCTGCATCCTCAGAAGAAATGCTACAGTTTCGAGTTACTCAAAGGGAAAATGATTTGTTGTTGCTTTGGTGCCTCAAAGACTTGTAAAGATCGTCGTGATTACGAATGCAGTAAACGTAACGTGATCGCTGTTGTGGTTGAGCGAAGAACATTCCTCCAGTCACTCTCGTGGCGAGGGAACTTTAGCTGTAAAAGAATGCATTTATCGCAGATAGTGAGAGTCCTAAATTTTTTTAGGATCTTGGTTTGAGAATTTTGTAATGAAGTTGAATGAACTTCATTTCAACTGCGTTGATGAAACTATTACATATAAATGTATTCTTGTTTTATGTGCTTTTTCCTGATACGTAAGAAACTGACTTTTCATATGCCCGTTTTTACCAAAGCGTTGTGTACAGTCACTATACTGTTTCGCTTTCTAAAATAAAAAATATCGTTCAATGGTGATTATAAAAATGATTTCCATTGTTTTTACGCGGATACCGTTTACTAAATCGGATTATGATTATGACCTGTTACACCTTGACCTATTCTGAATATTTTTAAAAGCTTGGCCGATATCATAATTATATTTTCATAATTTTTCGTCTAATATCCATGACAGAAGTGTCCATTGAGCTACATGTTTGCTTGTCTTGATTGCGTGTTTGTCTCTCCAAAAGACACGTAATTTTTTACATCTCTAGCAAAAAATGAGCAATTGAAACAAAAATTATGTACAGCATGAAATCGGTACTAAAAATGAAATAGCTAATAAATTAATAAATAGATGAATAAAACTCCCGATCACTGTCGGGATGTAGGTAAAAAACCGTATCATTTATTCAAATTAATTCTTGTGTTATATTTGTATCCTGTCTTTGCTGCATTACTGCAAAGCTGTCATAGATGAATACAAATGTAATAGTATTGCAATAGAAACCACGAGTACTTTAGCTTATTTTGCAGATGGCATAAAGCTTCTGTTTCTTGCACTTATAAAAGCTGTGATTCGCTCCACACCCCCTGCAATATCCGCCCTGGAATCTTCTTAAGCTGCCAGGCTGGAATTTGTTGCCTGCTATCGAGACAGCGATCTAAAAGTGTGACTTTGTGCCCGTTCTTTGCCTCCTCATCCTCATGGGTCGCTCCCAAGCCGTCCCAAGCAGCACTTGACGACGCGCGACTTTAAAAGCCGTGTAATGTGATACATTCTACTCCAAATATAACTCTGGCTATGCAAGATCCAATATCTTAACGTTTATTTTGAGGTTTTACTTTTCCCTAATAAGCACTCGACGGGAAATTGTGTATTGCTGTGGTAATCATTTATCTAATTAGAATAAAATCATACATATATGTTTTCAATTAGCACTCTGTAGGAAATAAGCACAAGATCCCTTATCTTAGCACTGAGTTTAAAATTTAAAATTAATACTATTTTCTAAAATTCTCATTTTATGGGAAATCTATGTTACAATTAATCTAATGTTACTCTTCTAAGAAGTAAGAAGTTTAACCTTATCCCATTTTCTTCCACTTAGCACTGCTTAGGACACATGTACTTAATGTGCCACTCTATTGTGCCTTGTGATATTATTCCACCGTGTACCTTGTAAATCTGATTCGGAAAATCCATTGGCTGAAGATTGGAAATTGATTTATGTTAATTGTATTTTCAAATTTGTATACCCTATGTAGTAAGTCTGCATGAAATCTGAAGACTCGTGGATCTAAGAAAAAACTCGGGTGTTGCAATTTTTTCATCGTATGTATATAATGTGTGTTGTTGGGAAATCAGTCATATGATTGTTTCTTCGCCTTCTTCCAGTGTCCACTGAGACCAGTTGGTCACGTTTGAAATAGCACTATTGTGATTCAAAACCTATTCAACTCTTACGATTCTGGCACTTCGCTTTTGCAAGAAACCATTTTTATGCGCTCATATAGTTACTTCCTACTAGTCATAATAACTCGTCTATGATTCAATAGAAGAACTAGAGCACTCTGAGAGCGCATACCTCCGCCAAGTGAGCCCACGGTAGCAAAAATTCAAATTGGCTCTGAAACCATAATTTTCTTTGCATAAACTCCAAAATCCAATCATTTGTGCCTCTTCATATTAATAACAGCTTGTTCAATTTTTTTGAAGATCCGTTCATAACTTTTTGAGTTATACTGTTAACAAACGTTATGACAAATATGAGTCAAACATACAAACGAACC
>LQNS02278169.1:1307385-1347045 GCA_001587735.2 Parhyale hawaiensis | reverse complement strand
AAACGGATGGACATATCTTCACCAAAAGTTGATCATCTGTTCCTCCTAACATACCTAACAATCCCTGTAAATTTCATCCAAATCGGTTCATAACTTTTTGAGTTATCTTGGTGACAGACAGACAAAGAGTCAGACAGACAGACAAACACGACGAAAACATAACCTCCTTGGCGGAGGTAATTATAATTAGACTCGTCGCTAAAACCCACTGCCCGCACGATGGGCCTACCTCACTCTAGAAAATACCTTAATAATCACTCTATGCCAGAAGGCATGATGTTCATGCCACGCAGTTCGGGGTGGCATACACAGACATGCCCCACTGCACCACAGTGCGTTATAGTGGCGCCAATACGGCCTTCGCTCTCGTTTCGCCACACCGGGCTGTTACACAACTGGGCAAGAGTGTTGAGATAATTTCTTGTAGCAACACTAGTGCTACGAGTAATGAGAAATCAACCGTTCTTTTGCCGTTTTAGCACTATCCCTGTATATTATAGGTACCGAATAAAACGTCAGTATTTCTAAAGTACCTATAGCATTGCTTCAAAATTATTCTGATGTACGCGGCCCTTCTAGGCGGTTAAAGTTTGCTTTTAGATTCTTCGCTCCCATCCACCTCTTTNCCCTGTATATTATAGGTACCGAATAAAACGTCAGTATTTCTAAAGTACCTATAGCATTGCTTCAAAATTATTCTGATGTACGCGGCCCTTCTAGGCGGTTAAAGTTTGCTTTTAGATTCTTCGCTCCCATCCACCTCTTTCAGTAACGTGTAATTCTCAAAAGCCATGCAATGCGACATCTTCCACCCTGCGTAGCACTTCGGTTTTTGAGAATCCATTATCTGAACAGTTAATCTGAGCCCCTTCTCTCTTGCTCTTGACCAAGAGCAACGTACGTTTCAAATAGTGTGTACCGTACGGCTGAACTTTCCAGAATTACAATTTCTATTTGGCCAGTTTTCTGTTATTTTGTTATATACAATATGAAGGATTTTATATCGGGCAAAAGTACTAAAACTGGTCTACCCCCAAGATTTTTGCTCGTAATCCTTCCCAAATATTTCACTAAACCGTACTTTGACTTCTGAAATCTTGCTCAAATTCCAGCTCGTAAATATTCAGTCCTGCAGCAACTATTACTATACCCAATGAAATATTTTCAGGCTGTTATCCGAAAGTAGATATCTGATGTCCGTCGTCGGATAAAGCCTTATAATATTCTCATAGGATATGATGAGGACACCTTGCGGACGGATCTTCCCGTCGCCCCATGACCGGCCCGCTCTACGTCCCATCAACCTTCAATCTTGCATTAAGTCTGATGGGTCAAGTTACACTGGCGACGCTACAGCTGCTGACGAGTTTATCTAGCAGTAAATAGCGATGCATTTCAGGGAGTGCGAGCTTCTAATTGACCAACGAAAGTGCGCTAATTGTGTCTTTTGTTCCGAGGAACACTTAGCCACTTAGCAACACGATAAGGACAAGCTCGAACATGATCACAACACGACCAGGGGCCAATAAACTGAGTGAAATGTTCCCTGCAATTAGCATCATAATGGATTGAGTAGCTGAAGATAAAGCGAAGAACTTGGGAGGGCTGCCTACGCGCCGGACCCATCACCAACCTTTTTTATTTATCCTCGTAGGCTTTTAAGCGATGCGATCAATGTTCGTCAGCGAGTGCTTTGTATTCGTTGGCGTTTTTAACGAATCGCTGAGCATTAGACGTTGTTCTGATTACGGCACGTTGCATACAATTAGTCAGAGATGCAGGAAAGTAATCTGCATCAAGTTCCAATTTTTTTTTTTGCGTTCTTACAAGCATTCTTGCTAAAGGGTCAATGAAAAGCACTGATGTCGGTGAAAAAAGTGAATAAAAAATTAACAATTTTCATAGTCTATTCGGAAATTTTTTCCCCTCTAAACATCAGATAAATGCCTATGACCTTCCAATTAGGAGTCTTACTAATTTTAAATACTTAACTACCTAGCACTTTTTGTTCTATTTTGGTGGATTAATTGTTGCAGTGAAAGACTAACTGGCAAATTTCTTGAAGGTGATTGCCATTCTCTGAAACTCAGTGATTTTTATTCACCCTCTGTCTAGATATGGAAATTAACTTCCTAATGCCTACCAACTTTCTTCGACTCGAATAATTTTCTTCTATTGCATGTTACTAGCGGTGCAGATACTTTTTTTTATTGCTTCTTAGAACCCTGTATATGTGCTGCATGGCGGGGCTACACCCGACGATCGTATGCTCAGCTGATGAGCCGACGTTCAGCCCGTACGTAGTCCGATACACCGTGCAAGTCGCTCGCACATGCAGCTGCGGTGACAGGACCGACCTGCGAGCTGCTTGTTCGCTCATAAAGTGGAACTTACGGATGCTCTAGTATGGCCCCAGCATTATACAAATGACTTTTAACAACAACGCGAGAGCAAACAATTAGTAAGGGAGGAAGAGAGTTGGGTGCAATTGATATGTAAAGTATAATTCTTAAAGTATACTTGGTACCTTTTTCATTCATGCATTGTAAAATCTGTTTGCAGAAGCCTAAATTTTTACTGAATCAAATAATTTCTTCCACGTAAGAAGCGATATAAGCATCAAAGAATTCAGATTTTAGAAAAATAGCACCAGCAGATAATTATCGGTTTGATGAAAATAAAGTTCCTTTACAGAGCTCTTCTCTATATATGTACGTTCAGCTTTCGCTGTCTCCGTGCGGAGCATACGTGGTCCCTTTATATTTTTTTTGAAATTCTATTCAATAATGCATGTCGTGCTTTAAAATTTATTGACAGTTAAAAACAGTTGACGTTATCGTGCCGACGAAATTAATTTCTCACAGAATGTAGTATTTGTAGAGTCACCGATCACCGAGTCCATGTGTTCAGTACGTGCCGTACTGAAAAATACGCTTACAGCTGTTGATGCTCCATATGATGGATCTGAACATCTTATTGAAAGGCACTGCATGTATGTATATATCTAGCATGCAACATTTCCAAACGGCGTGCGTAGCCATTGATTCAATCCATTTTAAAGGACTTTCCCCTCATTTGAAAAACGCTAATAATAGCTTCGTTACTAAAGTTTATCATTTATGTTCTATTGAAGAACAATGCACGCAGTGTACATTTAATGTTCGCCTAATCCGTACGAAGCAAGCGATTCCAATTTGTCTCTGTACGAGACGAGTTACCTAGTGGCGAGGTGTGCGCTCCATGCAGCTCTCGCCTAACTCACTTGGAGTCGGCCGAGCGTGTAATCAGACTCTGCGTTTAACTGCAAATTAGTGTTTGTTTTAGCACGAGAAATGAGGCCGTTTTAAGGCCTCAAAAATTAGTCGCATTATACGACAGCTGTGAGTATAATGAACCTGCTCGCAATTACAACTTGTAAATACTCATTTTGTTGCTCAACTCTTTGTTTTCATGATGAACTATTGGATTGTATACGTATATACGTACAGAACTTATCCCAGTCATCTTATGGCTTAGAATATGGAACAATCAGGTTCCAGGATTACGAGGAAATGTTTGAAAATTTCTTAAATATACGAAATTCTGACTGATGACTATGCCGCTTAAAATAGCTTAATTTTGATAAATCGCAATGCTTTTACGTTTATTGTTGCAGTGCAATATTTATATGCAATATGCATATATTGGCGAAGGTGTGTTTTATACATTTGGCATATTGACGTGTTGATTGTTTTATAAAAGTGCATTACTTCAAGCTTAAGTCGAGCTTCTAGAAAGTAAAATAAGTTTATTTAATTCGTAGTTAATGTGAACATTTCCTACTGAAAAACCCACTGGCTCACTCACTGTACTGTGGTTTTAGAACTGGCTTGATCCTAATTTTACAATTTTTTTTCTCTCATTCAAACGCATCCTTTGCTTTCTTCTCGTGCCCCATATACAAACGAAATCTCTATTACCTAATGGCTACGAATCAACGTTCTGTACTTTTGTAAACTATCTCAGTGATTTTGTGACTTGCTTCGTATAGTTTATACTTCTTGCAGATACTTCCAGGATTCGCTCTTGTTATTTACGAGAAAACTTATTGGAAACCCCAATTTTCTGCTCTCGTACTCCATATACTGTGCTAAATATCATATTGAATTCTTCTTCCTTTCTGATTTTCACTCAATTGGCAAAAAAAGGTTTATTGAAGTGGGATACAGCTGAGCAGTGTGTGATAATACCCTAACATTAACTTCAGTGAGTACGTCACGCAAGTCGAGTCCCGGATATTATTTTCAATAAATAGGTACCGGTATAACTGTTTAATATTGCTATATATATTAAAGAAACGGGGGGAAGAAGTGCTGAAGGAAATTTGTTTCTATTTGAAACCAAAAAACTTTCATTAGTGGCTGCCTTGTATGAATATGCATATTAAAAGTGCAAATTTTTGAATAGTTGTAGACAGAAAAATAGACAAAAACACAGAACAAATTTTATATATAGTTATTCAATTCATCGAGCATTTTCTTGTGGTAAATTTCGTTCAACGATTTTAGATATTATAGATAGTTTTCTGTAATAACAGAGCAAGTCGAGAATACAGCTAGCGCAACTTGAGCACTTGGTATCAATAACTTCATCGTGGAAGTAGAATTTCGCGCAAGTTGAACGCGTGCAAGTCGAAGAATTGCTGTGTTGTTCTTTATATGAGCAGGAAGAACTAGAGCACTCTGAGAGCGCATGCCTCCGCCAAGCAAGGCAAAAGTTACGAAAAAATAAAATTAGTTTTGAGACCATGATCTTCTTTATATCAACACCGAAATCTAAACATTTGTGCCCTTCAACAGTGTTAACAGATTTAGTATTTTTTTTTTTTTTTTTCAAGATCCGTTCATAACTTATTGAGTTATGCTGCTAACTAACATTATGACAAACATGAGTCAAACATACAAACGAACCAACCGATCTGTACGAAAAGATGTAAATCCATTCATTATTTTTTGAGTCATTGTGCTAACAAGTGTAAAATCAAACACTGTGACAATTATAAACGAACGAACAAACTGATCATTGCAATAACTTGATCATTCACTGTTCGTGATGTACCTAACAACCCATGTACATTTCATAAAAATCCATCCCTAACTTTTAGAGTTATGGCATTGAGAAAAATAAGGCGGACAAACAAACAAACAAACGGATTTACGGATCTTCACCAAAAGTTAATCATCTGTTCCTATCAACATACCTAACAAACCCTGTAAATTTCGTCCAAATCCGTCAATGACTTTTTGAGTTATCTTGGTGACAGAAAGACAGACAGACAGACAGACGAAGCCGACGAAAACATAACCTTCTTGGCGGAGGTAAAAATAGGGCGTACATGTAGCGATGTAATCCTACAGCATTTTTGCTTCTAAAACTTTGAGTTCGTCTAGTAATTGTTCAGCATTTTAGAAACTCGGAAGCCTCCAATTTTTGTGTTACAACCTCCGTTAATAATTGACAGTGCACAATTCGCCATTGCGATTAAGACCGAATGCTTAAAGGATCCCAAAAAATACCGTTGTGACGTCATAGTTTTTTTACTGCGTAGCTATAGATATTTTCGTCCAGTGTATCCATTAATAATTTTTATACGTTTATTGTAATACTACTTGCGTACATATTGTATATAATGCCTATTCATTTATTGTGCAAATCTGCATAGACTGTTCTTCAATCTGCATTCATACAACGCATGTCATTTAATTTCAGCTTCCGATACAATACACGCCGACCCGAAATCCTTTACGACTTCTTTGGAACCTTTGTGCACCCCTCACGGCACTGCGTCTCCCGAGTTCACTGTCAGCATATCCAATCTTAAGAAAACTTCAAAGGCTTTCCTCACATCCAATTTGCTCTAAAGGGGTTAAGCTCTGATTTCTAAAAGAAGTTTCCCTTATCGCTTCTCCGCCAGTTTGACGGTGACATTTTTTCTGCTTTCGTAAGTTCACGCGAGCAGAAGTTTAGACTTCGAATACTGGTGATGTGACGGTACTGAGAGAACGCTTCTGGAATTATTAAAAGGACTCCCTATACTGATTCCGTGTCTTGGTGTTGTAGATATTTGCCTTACGTAGTGATATATTTTTTTTTTTTTGTTACCAGCTTATTTCAGATTTCTGTGGTATTATTGATTTTCAACCAAGATCGTGAGGGACAAAATACAAAGGCACTATATTACTCCTGAGAAAATGTAAATTGTGTATAAAGTTATGATGCACGTGTCAGGGTAAGAAATAATGCTCGCAGAGTACTTAATACTAGCTTAAGTTCTGGAACTATACCCTTGCGTGCCTACTGTGGACACTCTGTGGACGTTTCAAATAGTACTAGCCCTAGGAAAAAGATATCTTTCATTCATACAGGAAAAGTTAACCCGATGGAGCTCACAGCAATGCTGTAGCCATGCTTATGGATGGCATTTCAACATAACGAGAACTCTTTTACATTAACGCTGGAAAAATAAGTAGATTTATGAAAACTTGTATCACCGTTTCTAAGGCAAGGCAGAGAGATCCGTGTCTCACTTTTTTTCAGTTCTCTGCCTGGCGGAAAAATAATCTGTTTTCTCTCTCCCTGGAGTGCAGTTCGTGCCTTTGCATGCTTAATGCTAATGCCTTTTGAACTGCAGACACTCATCTTCCCCGACCTCTGTCTCGCCTCTCCTAAAATCAGATTTTCTGGTCTTCATTTGACATGTAAATCCGCCCTGCACTTGACGGGTTTAGCTTTTCTTCGTCACTTTCCGTGTTCGTTACTTTTTTGCTATTTTCATAAATGTGGGGACCGTAACCATGCACTGATTTTCCCCATTTCTTACATTTTCTACTTCTGTTGTATATAGTGTGTATGTTCAACCGCAGACTGCATGTTTTCTTATGTTTGCTACATTTTAATGCCGTTTTTGTGAATATATCGACCAAGCGTTTGCGAAGTCTTGTTGCTGCGCGTTTTGCCGCTTTACACCATTTTCGCATATGCAGTGGCTCACAGTTCACAAAGTTAATTCTTACATTCGATTCATGTGTTGCATACCACTTCCACATAAACTGTGTCTAATCTTGGCGAAGAGTATTTTTTTTCGTTCTTGCTTTTATTTCCTTAAACAGAATTATGTTGACGCGTTTCCACTGCTCCTGCGGGGCCTCGATCGTTCAATAGCTGTTCCAAAATATCCATTTTTTGTCAGTAGTTCGGCTGGCACATGAACTGGGTTCGCCCTACAACAGCTCAGTTGCACGTGACGAAGTTTTGATGGCGTCAAAAGCTGTGTACTCGCCTTGATTTGTGTCGGGTGGCAAAGCCTACCTAAACATTGGCCCGACGTCTGTGTTAGTTGCCACACTTGCTGTGTTGTAGATAAATAGAAGCGGAGAGTGACTTCGTTCCAGTGAATGTATTCTTCCAACAGTGAAATAATAATAATAATGATGGTGAGCAGGGGAATCTTGAACGATATGGTGGAGAACATGTCAGAGGATGTTGGGGTGGAAACGTGTGAAAAATATCGCTAACGAACAACACCGAATTCGCGGAAATGGGGGAATTTTTTAACTTTAATGGAAATCAAAGTCGGTAAAGGCCAGATGAAAAATGTATCAATTTCAGTTCCTCAGTGCTCTGGTTACACGCAGGAGCATTGACGCCTCGGGCTCGTTGCCGGGAGCTGAACTGAAGCTTCTTGCGTGCTTTCTGCTGTTAAATTTAATACAGGATTGCCCAAGTTAGATTTTTGCTTTTCGTACAAGTTGTCTACATTGTATCAGCTGGGACTTCGAGCATCTTTCTTTCGTGCCCACTTCGCTTTCATCCATTTTCATAATTATAGTGATGACGCTTTCCTCTGTCCTTCTCTGTCTCACCCAACTTGCTATTCCCATTCGCATTGTTGCTGTGTATTGGGACTGCCTCGCTAGTTCATGGGTGCTTCATTTTGCTTGGCATAGTCTTCCTCTGTTACGATCACAGCCCACCCTAACGGAATTTTTTGTCGCCAAAGAAGCTGTTTTATAATTATACTTTTTAGGCTCTGCTGCCGAAAAAAATTCTCTTATTGAAGAGAAGTAGAAGCATCTTGGTGGTTATGCATATTCTTGCTAGTTCTTGACTGTAGCCCAACACTGATGCTCTCCCTCCCCCCCCCCCCCATCGTTGTGGCTCTCGACCGCACACCTGCATGTAAACTAGTGGCCGGTTCTGTTATTTGATGATTCACTGTTTATATATGCACGTACACACTTGTGTCTCTTGTGTGGCTGATCATTTTATCTTGATGGACCAGCTGATAAAACACATAATTTCGGTCTGGTGTCAGTTCAGGGCTGCCGAACTGTAGGGAAGTCTTTGAGACAGATTCGAGATGCTAGATGAGATTAGAAATTGATTTATATTTTGCCGTAAGTGATCCAGAATTTCATTTTCGTCGGTTGTTCAAGTTATTTCAGATATATATCATATCAATATATTTACCTATAAAGTGGTGACAATAATGATAACACATTTTTAAATTTTGTAATACGTTTAATAATACTCCATCAATATAGTTTAAATTTGAAGTGAATATTGTTACTTTAACTAGTTACCGATTGCTTATAATCATTATTATATTCGTTGTCTTTTCAAAATTTTACCTCGAAAATAATAGTTTGTGGGTGCGAATCGGGTGGAAATAAAGATAGCACATATGAAAAAAATTGTATTTTAGAAATCAATGAAAGTAAAAAACATAATTGTTAATATTTACAAGCGTTGCCTTTTGATTGCAACACCTGTACACATGGGTTATTCATAGAATTAATTAAATTAGCGAGCATTTCTTCAGGGATAGCCCCCCAGCATTCATTTATGGTCTGCCACAAGCTTTCTTTATCCCGAAATTGTCTCCCATTGGCGTAAACATGCCGTGAGAGTATCCCCCCAAGGATTCTCAATTGGGTTTAGATCGGGTGACTTAGGAGGCCAAGCTAAAGTGGCGATATTATGCGCATTAAGCCAATTTGTGGTCAACCTCGCTGTGTGAATGGCGGCATTATCTTGCTGGAACACCGCTTCTTGCTGTTGTTTATCAGTTTGAAATGGGAGAAGACTAGTTTCTAAGACCTCTGTGTGCTTCTGAGCATTCTGTCTACCTTCCATAATCACCAAATTCGCCTTGCTCTTGATGGAGTATGCTCCCCAGATCATTAGGGATCCGCCACCAAAAGGTCGTTTGCTTAAAATTTTGTCCTCCTTTCTAAGATCATGCCAGTAGTATTGAGAACCGTCAGGACCGTCTAGGTTAAACTCGTTTTTATCGGAAAAAATAACATTAGACAAATTTTCATGGTTCCATTGCACTTTTTCTCGAACCCATTCTTCGCGTTTTGTCTTGTGTGCTTTCGTGAGTGCTAGTGCAGTTTTTCTCTTCTTATAACTGAAGTTCTTAGATGAACCCAGGATCTGTCGCACTCTTCTCGGTGTAACATTTAATTGCAGGGATGTTTGCAGGCTTTTTGACCCCTCTCCTGTCCGAGACGCCTCACGGAGAAGTCGGCGGCGGGCAGTAGGGCTCAATTTTGAAGGGCGGCCAGGAGACTTCATTTTCCGTATTCTTCTGGGTTCTTCAAAAAGTTAGTTACCACCTTTCTAGATCTGCTAACCTTCCTAGAAATCTCAGATATAGTGCATCCTTCTTCATTTAATGCGCTTATTTGAGCCTTTTCCTTTTCAGATAACCCACACTGTCTTCCCATGCTAAGAAATGGGTTAATTTCCAAATATAGAGGTTACAATGTGGGGAGCAACTGTCCAATATGGCGACGCCGGTTTGTTTTGATATTCTTCTTCTCTATTCTGGATGTAGTAACGCGGAAATGTAATTTTTTTCAAGTTGTGCAATTTTTATTTCCACCCAAATTCCAACACAAATTTATACTTTTCATCAAAAAAGTTTAAACAAAAGTTTCATCAAAAAATTTTAATCAAATAGTTTATAGGGAAACTATGATAAGAAATAGGAAACTAGTTGAAATAAGGTTTTTATGTCAAAATGTCACATGATATGGCGAAGTATTTTTTAAGTTATTGAAAAATTCTGAATTGTGCTATCATTATTGCCACCACTTTATGTCCATGTATATATAGATACAAATCGTTTACTCATGGTTTATCAGAATATGTTAGCAAACATGATCTACAATCTTTGAGACAGTGTTATTATTTTGCATTAGTTTTCGAGTCCTTAAATTTAGGGAATTGTCGTCATATGCTTTCTTCCACGAATGAAATAGATCATTAGTTAATATGGGTAAGTTGTGACGTAGTTTAAGCCCGCTTGTACGTGACGCTGACTGCTCCAAAGAACCAGATTGTCATTTAATCAGCTACATGCTGTATATCATCGTATCCTCCATTGACCAACCATATCAGTTTCCTGAATATGTCATCAGTCAGCTAATTAAGTCATCATTGACTATTTGTACCATAAGTGTAATAGCTTGGTAAACTGTTTGTTAACTATATATATATGTGTCATCAATTGACTCGCTATTGTCTTGTGTTACCCCACCTGTACTAGCTTGGTAGACTATTGGTTAACTATGTCATCAATTGACTCACTATTGTCTTGTGTTACCCCACCTGTACTAGCTTGGTAAACTATTGGTTAACTATGTCACCAATTGACTCACTATTGTCTTGTTTTACCCCACCTGTAATTGCTCAAAATTCTCCGGCGAAAAAAAAAAACTAAGTGCTGCTCCCCTAAAAATGAAAGTGCCTGCGCCGCGTCCCTCAGACGATGCGATGTGGAGAAAAATACCGCCCTGAAAATCTTCAGAAAGAGCGCAATGAAGCGTAATGAAGTCGGAAAGGGTGAAGGTTTCTTTGAATGGAATGACAAGGAAGCCTGGCAAGTAAATTGTACTGTAAGCAGTCGATTAAGTGAGAATTTGGCCGGCGGCCATGTGGGGGAGAGATGTCTAAGTGGAATATGTTCCTTGTTATGTTGTGACCAGCTTCCTTAAAAAGTCCCGCGGCTATAGCACTCGCTACATGTCTAAATTCATTGAATTTTTAGTGTCTTTTCCCACTTTAGATATAAGCTTTCCCAGTATCTACTTAAATACTTTTTTGTGTGGTGTATTCCGGGTATTCTTACTCTTGACTGATCAGCCGCTCCTGTTATCAATATTAGAGACTAACCCAGTTTATATTTTCTACAAGTGATAATAATATACAGATGTTTCTGCTGTACGGAGTTGTGCGCGATTACTTTAGTGCTCAAAATGAAACAGTCATGTATCTTAATAGTGTGCAGACCGCTGCATTTAATTCATGATATCTATACTTGAACCCTTATTAATCTGAATGGTTGGTGTTGTTGTTGTTTTCTCCAAGGGTTCTTTTTCCCGCGGGGAAAAGTGTTAACACATTATTGTTATTATTTGCGTAAATAATCATTAATAGCCATTTCTGTTATAAGTTATTCATAAATTAGTTTGCCCTAACATATAGAGTTTTATGCATAGACACTGGGCTAACGTTATATGCAAATTTGTTACATGCGAAATTCGCTCTTATTCAAATGGACAGTTGCGAACACTAATTCTCTTTATGAGAAAAAAAAATTCGCTTTCATGCGATTTACGAGTTGTGCGCAGGAGGCGAAGCCGCAGCACAGTATCTTGCTTTTTTCTTATATTTAAATAAAGGGATTTTCGTGCAGATTGTTATGATACACCATTAGCGTTGTGCTTTCAGTGCATGTGTTTGACTGCTGTGCACATGAAAAGTGTACATTTGCCATTTAGAGAGGTGAAAAATGGGTCATAGAAGGTAACCCCTTTATATAATGTAGATAGATTCTATATATGCGAATTCATTGTATGCGTTCAATCTTTTTCTTAACCGTAACCTTTGCATGTAACGGGAACTTTCTCTAAATATTGTAGTAATGTATGCTAGTTTTCGCATGTTCATTTTCTTGTATTAGGTTTATTATAGTTTTACAGTAGACTGGAATGTAGCCAGCCATTTATTCATGACCATGGTGTATTAATGATACTTTCGATGGTACTTCATGATACTTTGTACTTCATCATTAGTTCTTTCTTAACTAGTGTATCACCGTAGCAACTTCGGATCCTATAAGTATGTATTTGTCGAAAATTCTGCTGATGATGACTTTGAAACTTCTTACTTATCATTCGCCGTAAACATTTGAATGTTCATATAATGGGTACCCCTCTAAAAGGTGTACTGCAGCATGTTGAGAGGATAATTTCATTCAAATATTACCTCCCATGATAGAAGATCTTGCAAAACGTAGCCGTGGCTTATAATAGGAAGCTTTGCACAGAACGTTCTGTTCATTCACCAAGCTAATAATTTTTAAAAATATACGTAGCTTGAGAAAATTGCGTGAATGATGGAGTATTTTCTATGTAGAACACTCTACTCGAGAGAACAGGGTTTGTTGAATTTATCAGTGTGTACTTTTTATTCGCAAAATAATTACTGCACTTGTTGATTATTTTAAGTAATCCGCTCGATTGATGCGTAAACCAGGTTGCCTTTTGAATTAAGAGCATCCTCTACACGCCGTGCAAAAATGCAAAATTTAAATTATTAACGTAACTTGCATGCGTCTGAACAAGCAATCGTGGTACTCCACCCATTGGAACAGATGGTAAAAATAGCAGAGGCCTAACAAGTGGAGCTTCGAACAAACACGAAACCTTAAATGATTTCAGTTTATCGGTTAGTAAAGAAAGGATTGAGCCTACGCCCGGGGCTATTTGGCCCAGTGAAGGCTTAGAATCTGCTATTTTTGCTGCTAGAAATCTTTCTTTTCAAAAGTAGCCTTCGGTATAGCTGTAGTTGAGGTGCTTATGTTAAAGCAGAGGGTCGTTAGTTGTATGTTTTTGGAAAGGGATAAGGCTCCAAAATTAGACACTAGTACTAGAAGCTGATGATTTTTTTTATCCTACTGTCATTACCATTATATATTGAGAATAAGAGGTAGTTTTGAGCATTTTGTGCCATGTTTTGACGTCTAAATATTTACTTTCTTAAACTGCTTGTTGAGCTGCGCACATTACTGTATATTCACAAAAATCCACGGGTCAATTGTTTATGTGTGTTTTGAACAATTTATATCGCCATATAAAACGTTTTGACGTATTTTAAACAAGAGTCAAACGTTTTTCCGTCGGACTTCTGGCGATTGGCATTGCTGTGGTCTTTTCAAAATCTCTCCTCGTTTAATGGACGGAAATTGAAAAGAAACAATAAAAATGTTATGTGAGACCATAATAAAGCGTCGAGTAGAGATCCATTTCCTCCCTATTGAAAGAACGCCCGCCACGAAGCTGGTAGGCCTAGGCGAGGCCTAAAGGGTTGCCAGATGTAGACAATTTATTTATTGGGAGAGGCAAACAGTCGGAAATCTGTGGAGGATGTGGAGAAGATTGACGCTGGAAACTTGATACAAATGATCCCCTCTCTTCTGCTACTTAGTGGGTTTGTAAGTCATTAATTTTACTGGACTCTGTCATTGACTGTAAAAATATATATGTATGATTGATAGACAAAATAGCTTTTGTTTGGCGGTTTGGGTACAGAGGAGCTAATTTTATTTTCATGTTATGCTAACGCTCTCGTTTCTTTTATATTCTTGATATTATTTTTTCTAAATTAGTAATTCTGGTGTCTGCCTTTTAACTTTTGGCCATTGATTTCTTTGTTGTTGTTCCAGTGTAAAAACTTAAATACTCTAGCTTCATTTTTGTACCAAAAAGGTTTAGTGCTCATTACGTGCGATGAGTTGTTGTTTTCATTAGATTTGGCGTACTTTGACCTACGGTATAGAATAGAAATTAGAGCTGACTGAAATTTAGATGCGCCATATGTTAATCCTGTTAATTCGGTTTGTTGTATTCATTTCTACTGATTAACTGAAGCATCCTTTTTCTGTAAGAAAATACAGTACCCTGATTATTTGTTTTTTCCTTAGGAAACTGCCCTGGCTAGAACACATCAGCCGTGTTTGTACTAATTTCACTTTTGGAAATATTAACTCAAACCGTTATGAAATAAGTTCGTCCCATGAATTTCTGGTTGGGAAACAATACTCATGTTATTTATCAAGCGACCTACCGAAGATTGACCAGATTGTGGGCAGGGGGAGCACAAGCACAGAAAAAACTCACATAAAAACGAGACTGAGCTTAGAGTGCGAAGGAAGCAGAGGTCCAGTCGTTCTCGAGTGCACACTGCCCTGCGGTATATAGTGAAATAAGTATACATGCCTTTGGAAATCGCTCTTAAAATTTTAAGCCGTCAAGCAGTACTGTATAGATTTCTGGACGGTGTCAATAATGTTATTCTCAAAATAAATAAATGATTACTTTATCTCTTGGTGGGTTCGTTTAATTCTGTAGCGCTTAATATCTTTGTCATCCTAAAATAATTTTTTACAACATTTCAAAAATATTTATAGTGTGCCGAAGTGGCATCAGTACCTAGGTGATATTAAGGTGAAACTAGAGTCCTTGCGCAAATCCAAATTCCGCAGCATCGCATTGCCTCACCCGACAATATTCAAAGCGGCACTGTCATGGCCTCCGAACTCTTATTGCCACAAGGGCGCGGCCCCACGCCATACTGTTGCCTATACGTCCTCGCTTCTCATTTGCTGGCCGGCTGTAATCACATTCACGCATAAACGTATCTTTGATACGGACTCAAGAACAAGAGGTGTCGGATTTAAACTACTACCTCCTACCGGATCTACTGTCCGTAGATCTGCACAGCTCTTACGGGTGCGATTGCGTAGACATATCTCACAATATTTCATGTTTTTAAATTGAATTTAGCAATATATCTCATTCACATATCTGATCATACATTTATCGCATGATAAATCGGTTTTCGTTAATCATATTTAAATCGAAATTGAGGTAACGAAACGGCAAGATCTGAGAAATGATCATCACGCTCACGACACTATATTCAACTGACCTTAATTTAGGCAATGCTGTAAGCTTTCGAGCTCTGGTTCGAGCATGAGTAAAGAAAGAAACTTTCTATGTTCTATTGAGTGTCCAGAAGTCCCGTCCAGCAATAATAATAATAAATTGGCAACTTACAGTGCTGATTGATAGATGTTTTTTTTTTTATGCAGCTACACTTCCTTTGTAGCAGCTAACAGGGAATGTTAAATCGCATAGCAGTCAGTCCCCCCTCCCCACCGAATCTTGGACAATATATAAATATTATTAGGCAGACATTTTTTTTAGTCGTATTTCATATCTATATGCTGCTCAATTGCATACGGGCGTACGTTAAATAAGCGTTGTCATAAAGCAGGGCATCGATATGAAGAGTGAATACTCAGTTCACATGCATAGCGTATAGTAGCTGTGATTAGCGTTTCCATCATAGCTTTCTTAATAACCAAAAGTAAGGAAACAGTAATTCTTTAATTTGGTTTTACTTACTTTCTTGCTACATGAAACTAGCAAGAGCTTGTCCGTTACATAATATTACCATCACTCAAATTTCTTGGGTACCGTACCTATATTATTATTTTTATCATTAGACTGAATAGTTTTACTCACTGTACCTCGTACACTGCATTCTTTTCACTCACCGCATTATCTCGTGTAGTCCGGCATGCCATTTACTACCTTACCACACTTTACGTGGACTGCATTCATGTGTCCCTAAGCATAATAAGGTGTCACATTCCTTGTATGCATTTTCCTCTGTTTCCACGGTCTGTCGTCGGGCTGTAATAGAGCTTTGAGTCATGGCCCTTCGTTAGTGAAATGTCAAACTTGACCGTGACCTCACCGTAAAATTTTGGGTCCACACTTACCCTATTTTCCTTATGTGTCGACCGCGTGCGGTTTCTTCGGCTGCTACCCTACTTAGAAAAATACTCTTCCAATTATCAATAGTAATGATGTTATCACATGCGAGCAAAATATTTAAATGATTCTATGTTGGCCTAATAAATTCTGTATATTTTAGCGCTAATTGTACCGCATAACAGATGTGTGCTTCCTTCATTTATATGGCCAGGGCGTGCATTGATTTTTCATTGCTGTTATTATTATTGCCTAAACTGCATGCGGGTTTCATTTCTTTGCGAAATTCGTACTAACCGACCCCAAGAAGCTTCGTATTCTATTAAATGGTAATAATAATATTTTAAGCTTTAAAGTATTTGCCTTTGTGCAAGTAAAATTTCACATTCGATGGTGCCTTCAGCCTTATTTGCCGCTCTTGTTTTACTATGAAGTCTATATAGGAAAAAAGTCGGAATCCCTGCTGATAACTTAATTCGCGTGGAAACGGTTAAAGTTAACCACAACCTTTTGTTGATCAGTTAGTGTGAATAGCTGTAATATTATACACCTCACATCGTTGAGAATAGATAAATCTTCCAAACATATCTTCACACATTACTATGCTAAAAATTAATGTATGCCGCATTTATCGTATAATTATTATACCCAGTGCTCAGCAGCCAATATCTCCTGTTACTTGTTGAGCGCGTAGATGTGACGAATTATCACGTCATCTTGCGTTCGCAGTGCGTCCAATAGGATTTCCGTCCCACAGCGGCCCCAACAGTCTTGCGTACTATTTCCATCCCTTGTATACTGAGACACATCCACGGATTCTCAAATCTTTTGACTACGCTCCATAATCGGAAAAAGATAAAGATTTACTAAACTATATCCACACTAATGTAGATGGAGAGAGACAGCAGAAGACTTTAAATATTCGTTGCTAATATAATCTTTTCAGCTTTCATTCCACTATTATAAGAGCGTTGTGTTAGTAAGTTTCCCACATGCTACTACTGCTGTTACCACCAACATCGCAGAGTTAACAAACCTTCTCCAGCCTTCACGCCATTGTTATGAGCACGGTTAAGTATTCATGCCGCTAACATTCACAACACGGTTACATTGAGCGCCAGAGGCGCGTGGCTATCGAAGCTTTATAGGTTGTTAGACAGTTCTGAACCGCAGTCACGTGAGCTGTCAATTAACTCGCGACTTGTGCTCCTCAGATATGCCAAAGAAATGCTTAAATTCTTCGCACTATAGGGCGGAGCCGAGAAATCTAATGAAGATTCATGGAGATTTAATTGTGGTTGATTTTTATTTTAGAGTTGAATTTCACTGCGAGAATTTACGGACATTTAATGAAATTCGTGATTTGGGGTGTTGCCGAGAAACTCGAAAAGATTCATGGAGAGTTAATTAGACTGTATTATTGTTTCCAAGTTTCACTTGGTATTATTGTAGGGATGTTACGGGTAGTAAAATTCGCTCTATAGGTAGAAGCCGAAAAACCCTGAAGAGATTTTCGTATCGATTAAATTTTATTTTCTTATTTTCAAGTTTTATTTTCCTATATTGTATGGATGATCATGAGGTGTGGTGAATTTCAAACCTTCAGGGGAATGGAGCCGAGCAACTTCGGCCAGCTTCATCAACACTTAATTTTATATTATCATTACTTAACGCCTTATCTAATTATTTTAAAGTTTTATATTCTTCAGGGATGTTACTGGAATGTAGCGAAATTTACACTTCTGAGTGGAGCTAAGGAATGTAGATGATATGTACTATCACTGGCTTTTTTTTTTGTATTTTGCTTACTAGAAGAAGCTTGGAGAACTTGTGACGATTCCATGAAATCGCTGCAACATCTTTTCTTTTTTTAATTACGTTTTGTGAATTTTTGTTACACCTGCATTTTCCATAAGAATTTAGCTAATCGTGTAAAATACTGCGCCTCCTACGATGAAACGAAGACACCTTGAGAAAGGTTTGTTTCATTTGGCTATTTCAAAATTTCATTTTCACCACGAGTTTTGCTGATGTTGCCAACAGGTAGCGAGTTTCTTCGAACTTTTGGGTGGAACCGAGCAAGTTCCAAGAGGTTATTGAAATTAGTATTTTTATTTTATTTATTTATTTTTTGTACTTCTTGATAGATCTTGCTTTTTGCTGGGGTTGCTTAAAGACATGGACAGCGTCGAACCAAGCAGCCTTGCGATCTCATCTGTGAGACTGTCGATAGTATCTTGAGCAATCATTAACTTTTAAAATGTTTTGATTAAGAATAATTATACAAATTGTTTTGTCTCTTAGGGTGGAGCTGGGAAATCTTACCAACTTAAGGTGATATCATTTACTGTATTAATCAGAAAGATTGCCTGCCAACCGCTGAGATTTTTGTCATCGAAGAAATTTAACCATATCCATAACATAAATCGTTCTATAGCTTATCTTGTTGTGGTTGTACTTGATTATCAGTATAAATATCAAGTCAAAACCTTCCATGCACCAATAATCATAGGAGGGAATTAGGGGCTAAACTATTTTTGCATTTCCGTTGTTGATCTCCGCCGCTAATCCAAAACGAGCTATTTCGACTTCACAATATATTCTATTCCACCAAGACTGCTCAGTTCTCACGATCATGCAGTAGATCAAAGGTTCCTTCGGTCTCATTTAGTATCATTAATATTATATAAGTTTAACCTTTCCCTCCCCCGGCGTATCTTTCCCGTGTTGACTTGTTGTCCGGCCGCGTGTTCTCTTTGAAAATCGATGTGACTGTTAAACTAATTTTTACACGCCAAATGTCTTCGCTGTCGTTTTATTCATGACCGCAGATTGATGGTCAGCTTTTCTGTAGCTATTCTAGAATTCCGTCTATTTAATTATTACTGAGCTCATTAAGCGAGACAAAAAAGCTCTGAGGCTTATTAGTAATACGAATCTGGAGACGGCACTCATCATAGAAGCTTCGCATTCTCCGTGGATTATCCATGCTGTGGATAATACTGCAACAGTCTTAACTATACATATAGGCTTTCGAGACATATTTTTCCTGTCTTCTGTGCTACCTTTGTCTACCTTTTTAGCTGAGAGTTTTAGTAACTTTTCTATAGTCTTAGTCTATTTTCTCAACTGTCTGACCCCATGTGCGGTGTTCCACAGTTTTTGAACTCCTATTTTGCTTGACTTCAGTCCTCCTGTCTCTTTTTTCTCTTAATCAAGGAGGCAGTAATCATGGAGGCTTAAATTTAACACTGGAATAATTATGACAATATTTTATGATCCTTGGTCTTCACTGTGACCGATGAGAATATATTCTCTCGCAGTTTCTTTCAACTTTGTATCAGTTGATTCTTTTTTCTGCAAACTCCGTGTAAGTTGCTTTACGTGTACGCGTTCTTTATGCATGGTTTGTTCTAGAGACTGAGCACCTGTAGACATGACAAACTTAGTTGCTCAAATATAGCTCCTAAATATGCAAATGATACTGTTACTAATCATAGATAAATATGCTACCTTCCGTACAGTATGTGCGCTAGTTCGACTGCGCGTACCTCACAATAAACAATTCCACGCGCTTTTATTTGACCAGTCTTTTCAATGCACTATTTTTGAATATTCTTCATTGGAGTTACCTGAAAGTCAATCGAATGTAGGAACTACTGTAGTTATGTGCACCTCTCATTATTTTCATTCTTTACACTCTTTACGCGTACGTTTTATGCAACGGTTTCAGTCAGTGTGAGACCGTGGTGAAACTTAATCCTTACCTCGTGCCATTGTTGTTTAGCATATAGCTAATTAACTTCTTTATATATATATATATCAAGAGTTGAAACTGTATTTTACTCGTAATCTCATCTTATGCATCAATTTTTTTCCCATTGCTCTCGAGTACCCCGACTTAAGTACCCCAACTTTTGAATATTTACTCGTGTTTTTCCATGCCTAGCTGGATCAGTGATGGACTCCTGGACTTAAAAACGTTCTACACCACGCAGTTTACCTCCTTACACACTGTATCATCTAAGAAATAATTTGTACCGCTTTTGTACAGCATCACTTCTTCTGTACGTGTGCCTTAAATAGTGAGTTCCGCAATGCCCACGTTTCCTATGGTGCAAATTCTCCATAGCTCGCAGTTTCCCTTCAAATTAAAGAAAAATTATTGTTTAACTTTATGAAGCTTTTGCAAAATCAATCCATGACTAGCTATTCCCAAAGAGATGGACTACACTTGCACACCCACATCTCCCAAGGCGCGAATCCTCTGCAACTCGTAATTTTCCACTCCAGACTTCAAACTCCATAACATTTAAGCGATAATTCTATGACGCTCTCGTAAAATCACTTCTTGTGTATAAGGATCCCTAAGAAGATGAGCTACACACGCCCACGTCTCCCACGGCGCACGCCATGTCAATGCGCTCGTCCATGTGTGAGGTCACGTCACGTGTTCGGACTCTTGAGATTCTTCGCCTACGTTCTTACTTCTCTCGATGAAAGCTGACAGCTCGAGCTTCCATAGTCTTGGTCTTCTTTTGACTTACTGTGAGAACTACACGGGCGAGAAGCGAAGGCTATCCACTAAAGGGATTTCCGAAATTATTTTGGTTTCATTCCTTGAGCAGTTTGGCAGTTACTGCACCCAAAATTTGAGGCATCTTCTAGCGTATGCGTTTCTGTAGAGGGGTGTGTCGTAACGTTAGTGATAGTGATCATTTTCATTGAAGACTCATATCTGTAGGGTCATGCGAATACTTTGCGAAGTTGATGCACACCCGGTTTGGCGTCCTTTGTAAATTCACTGATTATTTCGGGTATCGGTTGAAGATATATATTGTAGGAAACGTGCCGTATATAAGCGCATGTCGTACATTTGTGGCATTTTCCTTCCAACTTCTACTGCCCGTGACATTAGTGTAGGCACACAATTGACTGAAAAGCGTGTATTTCCATTTATATAGCATTAGAAAGTTAGCATAGCTTGAACTTTGCCAAAAGAAATGAATAGAAAAATTCTTAAGATGCTATTTTCGGAATGCAAGACGGAGGATGTCATTTTGCAGTATGACTTCTATCATTTAATTAATGTTACGATAAACACAAGCTCATCAACATTAATTTTCATGTAGTGTTAACCTTAATCGTGTTTTATCGTCTTGTTTTGAACCCTGATTTACCATGCTGTGTTACTTCGCTACAAGGGTTACGGGTTCTTTTGTCCTATTTATATATATACCAATATTATATTCCTAATGAAGAAAAGTCTTTGCAGAGAGGTATAATAGCCTGGTATAAACATATACTGTTAAACTCTGTGTCTCCTTACAATTTTTACAAACTTTTCATTTAACTAATCACACCGTGTATAAAAACACCAAAAAATCGTGTCAGCCACACAACGCACGTGTCGTCGCCTAAATCTTTTCATCTCGTTCCTTTTTCCTCAACCTTGTGTCCAGCTTTAGGGGAAGCATTGCTTTATATAAAAACCTACCGTGGCTAATTCCGGTGCCGTCTAAAATTTACCTAGGCCGCATTTCATTAGCATGCTATCTATTCAAAAGAGAAATCTTTTATTATGCACCAAAGCCCACCGTGCGCGAGCTGGGAGGCCTATGTTTGCTCAGGCTTAGTGAACTTTTGCTGAGCTCAGTCGAATTTCAAACGCGCGACTGCGTATCAAAAGAATCCTACTCATTGTACCTCCATTCAACCTGTGTTTGCTTCTCTAAAATGCCTTTTCCTGCAATTTTCCACTAGCGCAACTTCATCATCTAAATGTATGCTCAAGTTCTCGCTCTGTAAGCTATGTGCCAGGGAGAGGTTTGATCGGAAGCGATCGAAGTAAGGCGTGTGCAAAGAGCTACTTCTCCGAAAGATTGCTGGAGTTTTCCATTGACGTTTTACCTGGAAATATTTTCTAAAATATGTTCGCGATGGCACAAACGTCTTGAATTTTCTGAACGTGTAAGCATCGCTTCTAGATGCGCAAAAATCCCTGCGAATCACACTTAAATTGTCATCTGTTATGCTGTAACTTGACCAAACAGAGCGCTTACGTGCATGTTACCGCCAACTTATCAATATATCCGAAGGTCAATTACTGCAAGTTCTGTATTTTCTCAGATGTATACTGACTGTCGCTTTTGAGGACCAGAAACTGCATTTCAGTCTCCAACTTAATTTTTAAAAATTAGATAGCTATTTCTTTTCTTGAAGTCATCCGTTGTGGCCTTGCTATAAACCTGTGCCGACGATGACAGTGAATACCGTTTTCTGGGGAAGACCAAACAATGCAACCGCAGTGCAATCTCTGAATTATATATATTTCAGAATACGCATTACCTACTGCGCTTGTGCGGTATGTCACTGTAGTAGTAAACAAACTTAGTTTTTGTTCCCTGTTTATATTCTCAAGGAGTCCCTAATCTTCCAATTTTTAAAAACCTGCTATTTATATTTTGGGCGTTTTTCCTTGTTTTTTATTTCGATTTCGAGATAAATTTCACCAACCTCTTAGTACTTTTTACAATAGTTTGCAGTTTATTTTCTGCTGTTACGTTCAAAATTAAAATAATCATTGAGTAAAAAAAATTGAAAGACGGCAATGGTTTCATTTACTGGAGTCAGGGCTGTGGTTACCATGGAGTTGTGACTCCTGGGCCAATAATTTGTACCAAAAGAACGTCTTGAAGTATTCCATGCCTGATGTATAGTTTTTGGAGCTTATATATGATTGCAAAGATAACTCTCATGTTTAATAATTTAGATTCTACGAGCTTCGATCAGATTCGTAGAACTATACCAGTGTATGTACATCAGTCCACTGTATACGGTACATGCAGCGGCTTAGCTGTATACTACCACAATTAATAGTTAAAAATATGTAACAACGCTGCGGTGGTGCTGACCTTTCCATCTTCTATATTATAGGAAATTGAACTAAGAGCTCTCTCATGTTTTCAAGATCATAATGAATACCTTTTATTTAAACCATATTGTGTTGTTGTAGTTGTTGTTGCGGTATATGTACGTTTTATCGTCGTTCTATCGGGTTATACTGCATGAGAATTTTCTCATGCTGTCATAATCACAATTGATAGCTATTCGAAATATACAGCATTGTTGTTCCGTTATTATCCTTTTGGTTTCCTATTAATCTAAACTAAAACTTGCTCGTGATGCCAATATTCCTTTCAGCAACTTGTTTTCCCTTATATTTAACTGATGAAATTTGAAGCTGGTTAATTCATACAATGTTGAATAATTTTCTTTTATTGTTTGACTCAACTTGATCTATGATATTTGACACTTCCCCAACGAACTGCTACAGTGACCTTCATATTCATCAAAATTTTCTGACGGAAAAAAGTCATTTAACTCATTGTAATACAGTTTACCTTGGAAACAAGCGTTATATTTATGTTTCTCGATTAAAAAACGTATTCCCGGGCTTCCGACAAACGACTCTCAGCATAGAAAATTTTACCAATTTGTTTATGTTCCAAGCCTGGCAAATGTGCCTCGTGCGTCTCTGCCTCGAATTTCCACCGGAGATGCTCAGCCTTGGCAATTTTTGCCCATGTGATTTGATTCTTTTTTCAACTGCAAAAGCCAGAAAGTGTCTTTCTATCTCGACTTTCCACAAAAGATGCTCAGCCTTGGCAATTTTTGCCCATGTGATTTGGTTCGAAGAGTGGCATCTAACTAAAGAGCATCGCCAAATATTTGATGCGGTCGTTAAGAGGAGCTGAAATACCACCGGCGGGGCCGCTGGTCCCGTCATTTACTATGCATGATTAACAGATGTTAATGACACCATGAGCGAATTCTTGACCTATCACAATTTAGGGGACGAAATCTCTGCTGCGATCATTTCACATTTCTCGGGACAACTTTTTGTCTCGTCACCAGATGGTGTATTTCATTTTCACTGCTATGTATAGGGTCAATCTTGACTTTCATATTCTTATACAATTTCGCGATAAATAACTGAAGACGAAAATTTTGTGCTTTGCTTGACACGCAAATGTACATTCTCCCTATTGACCCAAGGGAGAAGGCAAGCAAGCGAACCTCGAGATGCCTGCTGAAGATCCTTATTTCATTCTCTTATCTCGAATATTTTTATTCCCATGCTGAAATTTGTTTACTTTTTAGTCATTTATGTGACTGCATACCTACAGATGTTATAAAATATTGCCCAAGCTTGGCAGGCTGTCCTGATAAAATTTGTTGTGTACATTATTTGTTCATGAACGGCTTCAAAATGTGTTTCCAATTGGTTCCAGAGATAACAATGAAATAGCAATGTAATGGCAATATTTTTACTGATTCTGTGTATAACAGAAGCTGCACTTTCTCTGCTCTATATTCTCTTGCCTACATCCTTGATGTATGAGCATTAGTACTAAAGCGACCACACTGTTGTGTTTGTCCACTTTATGCATGCGATTATTCCCATACTTGTGTTAACGATGCGTTAGCATGGAAATGTAAGACACAGTTCTTTCTCCATCTCAGATTTCTAGCCCTGCTCTCATAGATCGTTGACTTACACCATTTTCCCAAACCGGGCCAGCTTCAGAGTCAACAACTCCGAGTTAATTTGGGACCATATCTATGAGAGGTCAGTTCTCACGGTCATCCATGGAGTACTCGTCCAGTTGGTCGGTCTCTTTTATCGAACAACACTAATCATACGAAAGCCAATTGGCCAGTTACAAAAGTAACGTAAGGTCTCCCGTGAAAGACACAAAAGCTGAACGTGCGTTGACCAACACACCAGGCCTCTTAGTAGCCTCTTGTACTCCTCTTACGGTGCTACTCGCCGCCACTTGTGAAGTTACCCAAGCGAGTTAGTTCCCTTCGTCGTGTTCGCTTGGAGTCAGAAATGATAGACGGTGTCCCGCCTGTATATATAAATAGCTTGATACCATTTAGTCCAACAACTGTCAAACTACAAAACAATGTTTTATCGTGGAAGGTGGCTAAAGACTTTCTTCTCTCAGTCATTTTAGATTTTTCGTTTTTCTCGTTGCCTGCTGAGCTTAATGAGAATCGTATGATCACACATTCCAGATGCAACGTCATTGTAAGAAGTACCGTGGTACTTCCAAAAGATTAGTCACATGTCATACCGAATATATTGTTCACTAAGTATACTGCAAAAAATTTGACATGGAGAAGTGCACATAGCGTTTCTCTCTCCATAAGTCAACAGCTGTTATCGTCTGTAGCAAACCATATCATTTTGTAGTCATTCAGTTGCTGCTGCTTCTTCTTCTTCATCGATCTTCAAAACCTTTTTCTTGCGAAAGTTTAATTGAGATGTCACGTCGTTCTTTTGCTTTTATACATTTAATACCTAGAGTGAGTAACAAATTGTACATCAAGAACTGTAACCTATTACAAAAGTCCAATTGTTTCATAACCAGAGTAAATTCGAATTAGGGGATAAGCACCCGCTAATTAATAATAAATGCCAAGCTGTGTACATGTACGTATTTATCTGTAAGTTAGCTGATAGTTGCAAAGAGTTTAAGAATTCTTAAAGTTTTTGTCTCTTATTAAACTGACACTAATTATTAAATTTAAGCGATAGATGAGAACTGATTCATCTTCAAACTCGAGTCCGTCCTCAATCTTAAAATCTGTAACTTCTGTGGATAAAAATAAATCATATAAGCGTAGGGTACGTGCATTAGCTTCCCCCGCTTTTAACGTAAAAAGCAACGCTTTTTCGTACATTGGTAACCGAGTTTCCCTTCGCTTCCAAACCAGTTTGAGGGACCATAAAACGGAGCTGCATCAATAATTACAGTCAAGTTAATCATTTTTACTGTGCGCTTTTGAGTTTTGTATTGGGCGCCTCAACTTTTTTTCTCAGTCGATGAATGGTCACTTAGACTCGATAAATTCCCTTTTGTTTAGACTGTATTGAGGAGACGACTTGAAGTTCTTTTGAAGGAGGTAATGGGCCTAGACTTGAGGGTCCCTCTGCTCGAGTTGGCCACTCCGACTGTGGTAAGAGCAGCTTTTTTCCCCCGTCTATACGTGGTCTCTATTCCTGAGAGACTAAGATAAGGTAAAGGCAACTATATAGGGCTGAAATTTTCAGCCAATGAACCTGAACAATCATTTGTTTGTTTATTTTTTGTTAGTTTGTGGTGTCTTTTATCAGTAGTAAATTAAAAACCTTTTGCAAATGCAAATATTATAAACCGTGCTAGGATGATCTCTATATCCGTGAGACTAACGGACGTACCCTGCGATACAGGCCACTTCGTCATAAATTTTCAACACATGAACAAAATCACACAAATGAACTCTCAGCAAATGCACAGTCGTTGATTGTATTTTAATCTATAAGTTATTAGTTGAATACACTAACCTGCAAGGAATGACCTTTATATATAGATACGAGACTTAGAAATTTACATGCCTGGTAAGATAAAATATGAACCAACTAAACAGGCAGATTAAATGCTCGTCAATAGTTACATAATTTGTTATACATATCTATAGCATGTAGATGACCTTGGCAGAGTAATCTTATTATTTATGCGCTATAAGGGATGGTGAAGTCCACTTAGGCTAATATTTTCGCCAAATGAGCATGAACAATCATGAAGGGAAACTTGTCTATATTCTATTGTTAGTAGGAAATATCATTAACTGGATAGAATAATTTCGTTTTGTTTAAGAAACTCGGATATAGTAATTATAAAACACACTTGATGTAAAGTTTTCAATATATACGCAAGAACAATCGGTTTATGGACGTTGGGTTAATTGGTTTTGTTACATTAGTCACCTCGATCTAATGAGGTTATATTAGTATTTTTAATAACATGATCTGTAGTAGTAAAATCGTTGTAATACACTTATATTTTTTCCGTAGTGTACAGTAAACCTGCTTGGAAATTCTGCAGCCTGTGAAGGTATATTGTTGTGAAATATATATATAAATTTTTCATTGTTTCACTCTAAGTGCAGTCTTCTAGCACAAAATTTCCATCAACTATCTAAATACTAGCATGTCAATTTCCAGACGTCTTCTTGTAAAAGTTTCTTTTGTTAAACATGGATATTTTACTGTAAGTTCAAAACATAGACCGCAACAGTACTTGACTCTTAAGTCCAAAAGTGGCCTCTGACGTTGGCGGCCAAAATGGGAAAAATGGGATTTTCTCAAGAGCTATTATCAACATGTCCAGATACGGTCATGCAGGTAAGCGCCCAAGTGCGTCCCCGCCGTATCCAAGATACCTTCTCCTCAAGAAAAATGTCGGGGTACCTTGAAATAAAAATCCCATTTTTCCGTTGCCGACTTTTGGCCGCCAGCGTCAGACCTAAGAGTCAAGTACTGTTGTGGTCTATGTTCGAAAGATAAAATTCATCGTTGCAATTGTTAGCTTATATACCCTCATTTAAAATGATTAAGTATTGTTTCTGTTTCGAGTTACAAGAACGTCGTCCTATTTCTGTCTTCTCCAAATCCTCGCGATCTGCAGTCCTTTGATGATATCTGTGATCGGTCGAAGCAGTCCTTTAGCTTTTGATGCTCACGTCCACTCGATGTGTGTGAGTATTAAAGGTGTTACGTTACCAATTAAAACGGCAGTCCCAATTAAACTGGAGAATTTAATTGCAATCGGAGGGGACACTCGGTTCATCGCTGAACCGGCGAGTATTACGCACAGTTTGTCGCATAAAAGGAAATTTTTTAATTGCTGACCGGAACTCCTCGTCATGGAAGATGTGGAAGTTTAATGTCAATTAAACAATATTTCCGCCCTGGCACATTTATTTTACCCTTTTTGATCTTAGTTCAAAATGAATAATATATCACGAAACCTAATATCCAGCAAATGAAATTGAGAATTATACGACACTATAATTCTGTCGTTTTACAGTTTGACAATTTCATTGTAGCAACAACTAAAACCATGCGATTTGGGGCCCTAGCAATAAGCAGCAGCCAAGCATAGGTGAGGCATAGGGTGCACTCGTACTACAGTGCTTAGCAACTAGATAATGTGCAGTAAAAGCTTTGCAGAAGCCGGAAGCAGTGAACTATATATATTGGACATGCACGGGCCCTGATGCATTTGGCTTTATTTCTTCCTTGCAGTCCTTCCTGATGAAGCAGACAGTGAAAAGAGCCCGTGTGCTGCACAGATGTTGTCATCACAAGCCTAGCTCGTCCAAACCGATAATTATAAGCGTCAATAAAAATAAGTCGTGGATGGTCGTTGATGTGCGTGTGCAAATGGCAACATTGCTAATAACAGACAACCTGTGCTTTACCGAGGCATACCGTATATCAATCACAGCTAGGTAAGGGTTGCACTAACAACGGTAAACAGCAGAAAATTTCTTCTTTACCGAGATATATATCAGCAAAAGGCCTAAGAATTGCACCAACAAATTTAAATGGCAGACAACCTCTGCTCTATGGAGCCGTACTTCAGCAACAGGCAACAGTTGCATCAAGAGCAGTAAATAGGAGACGACCCCTGCTCTGCAGAGACGTACATCAGCAACAGCAGCCTCGCTGCCCAATAGCTTAATGATGTAATTGGACACTTCATCTCTCGTGACTTATTTCTATCATTTATTAACGGGCCTCATGCGAGACCCGCAGAGCTAGAGCTGGGCTGCTGCCGCCACTCTGCTCGTTCCTGCAAACCCGACTCGCCCAAATTCTGCTGTGAAAATATTTGACAAAATAGTTCGTTTGAAGTACAGTATTGCATCTGAAGCTATTTTTTTATGTATAACCGTGTTAGTTTTGCTTCTATTAAAGATGTTCTGTTTCTGTACGGAATCTTTGACAAGGTAGATTCAAACACTATATTTATATTCATGGTAATTTTTGTTTCATGTAATTTCTCCATTACATGAGGTAGTTGACTAAATAGCTTGGAACGTAATTACCCTGTTTTGGCTCTGTTTGAAGAAATTTCGTTGTCCTTCAAATATTTGAAGGCCGCTACCCTGTTAAGCTTTGGCTCTGTTTTAGAAAATTCGCTAATAACTACAGACTTTAACTACTGAACTTGAATCTCAAGCACAATATCAATTTTCTTTTCTTCCGGAAAATTTCGATGCAGCTCGTGACGTTTAACGAAATAAGTTGTGCTCGAGCACCAGGTTACTTTTTTGAAAGAAATTGCGTTGGTACAGGAAATATATGAGAAAATAGCCCAAGCCTCAATCATTACTTTTCGTGTGAACTTGTTTTTATTTCAAGATAACTATAGTGAGCACATGATTATTTTTGCCCATTTCAAGTTAGTATTTTGCAGAAATAAAATCGTCAGTCGGGAAGTTTATGTTAAACGTGCTCGTTCTCGTACATGTAGATACGATGGTGCTTCAACAAAAAAAAATGCGTATTGTATAGCAACCTGTAGTGCTCTCTAATAATTGTTTCAAGCTCAGAGTATTTTGCGTTCTTTATACATATACATGTATCTCATAGTTTTAAGTAACTACCGTTAATATTTCGTTGCTTTGTTCTTCCGTATTCATTCTGGTGCCCAAAAACTGATAGAAATCAACTGATACATTATACGAGTTTATATTTGATAAACATTTTTTTGCTCTTTTGCTATGTTCTTTCTTATTATTTCATAACTAACTAGAGTACTCTGAGAGCGGATACCGCCACCAAGCAAGGCAACGGTAACGAAAAATTAAATTTGGCTTTGAAACCATGTTTTTCTTTGTATCAACTCCCAAATCTAATCATTTGTGCCCTCCTATGGTATTAACAGTTTGTGCAATTTTCGTGAAGATACGTTCATAACTTTTTGAGTTATGCTACTATCAGACATTATGACAAACATGAGTCAAGCAGAGACGTACATCAGCACACCAAAATTTGATAAGTTATGTCTTTTAACATTACTAACAACTCTTATCAATTTCATATAGATCCATTCATAATTTTTTGAGTTATTATGCTAACAAGCATTAAATTAAAAACAGTGACAAACCAACGAACGAACAGATCACTCCAAAAATATGGTTATTTACGCTTCATTATACGTATACTTAACAACTAATGTAAATTTAATCAAAATCCGCTCATAACTTTTTGAGTTTTGACATTGAGAAAAATGAGGCAGACAAACAAACGGATGGACGGATCTTCACCAAAAGTTAATCATCTGTTCCTCCCAACATACATAACATTCCCTGTAAATTTCATCAACATCCGTCTATAACTTTTTGAGTTATCTTTGGGACAGACAAACAAACAGGTAGACACAGCCGACGAAAAAATAACCTCTTTGGCGGAGATAACTAATATAACCAAACTGTCACAAGATAACTTGAGATTTTAGTGTAGCTATGTTGGTCAAATTTTAGCGTGTTCACGTTAGCTATAGTTGCAGCAGCCAGTAAAGCATAATCTATGTATGAACTAAGTACTTTTCCCCTTGAGTAGTCCTTAATTGTGAGGCAAATTTATCAGCTGCAGTAATTTCCAAAGTTTCACCAAATAAATCAAAATTTATCAAGGAATGCACGTGTTGTATTATGTATCCACCTATACATCTGATATAACACAAATGCTAGTCATCCATTACAGTAGAGCGATTCATCCCTCTATCTCTCTCCAAGATTCAATCTGGGACGCATGCTCTTTTATTTTGTGGGTTCGATAATTTACCCGATAATTCTAATTCGCATTTTGCATTCCAGCACACCTTCAGCCCTAAAACTCTTAGATTCAACGAGAATTTTTTTTTATCCCAGGTTAGCTCAATGTGTTTCGGTGCTCCTAATTACGTATACGCACAACCTTGTTACATTGGCCCGATAAACTCACCAAGTGTGAACATGCGACGCGCAACACAAAGCGTGCAACAGATTGCGACGTGGGCTAATGAAGCCTCCCTTGAAAACAACCTTTGCCTCTGCGACGGTGCCATAAAAATTCTTAGCTGTTCCATCATGCGTAATCGCCACCTTATAGTTAAGGGTGAGCGGGACAATACAATTTTCGCCTTTTTGGAGTCTTTTGGGCTGGGAGCGGGCGTAATTTTTTTTTTTTTGTACTCTGGTTCTTGCCATTGTAATAACATGTTTTTGTGTATTTCGAGTATACTCGCTATACGGATTCTCCACTTCGCCTTCTAATCCGTATATAATAATACGCTCCGTGCATATATTTATTTATTTCGTGTCCGCTTTGAAGGAAATAGATAGGCGAAAATTAAGCCAGATTGCAGATTTTGTAAATCGTTGATCGGGTTGTAGAAGATGGCGAAGGCTGGCTGATCGTTATCCCTTTTCTAAATACACTTCTTGCTTGAAACACTTCTTGCAATCACAACACTATGTATGCAGCTTCTGGACTTCGATTTTACTGCTTTTTTCTCTTAGGTGACCTGGTCACGACGTATAAATTCGGCAGATGGTCAACGAAGCGCTCTGGAGGGAGTGATTTTTCACGGGCAGTAGACAATCATTTCTTCTAGCTTACTGTTTTTCTTATTAGACGAAGAAGTTTTCTCTTCAAAGGCTAAAATTTTCGGAACTTCAAATGAAGCAGATATTTTAGGTGGAAAGACTGTATCAACGGTATCATTGCCACGGAGAGCTAGCATTGTATATAAGCTAACCTGACTGGCGTTGCATTCAAGTTTATTGGCGTGTTTTACTCAAGATTTTACTTGTGCCTTGCGACATACAAGACCTAAGGAAGATAGCACGTCAGAGGATGAATGAAGAAACTGAAGAAGTAAGCCAGAGAAGATTCCGCCTATAGGTAATAGGCAAACATCGATTATGGAGGGATTTTTTTTCACGTACGGGTCCATTGAATGCAGTTCTTGCTCTTCCAGCTTCTTTTGCCGTTGTCTGTTATTCATTACTTTTTCTCTCCATCGAAATTATATTTCCTTTTGGTTTACGATGTACACATTTAGTAGAAAATCCGCGAAGAGTAGAGGAACCGATTTTTTTCGGTGTAGTAGACGTACATAGTAATTCTTTATTACCTCCGCCAATGAGTTTATGTTTTTGTCGTCTTTGCCTGTCTGTCACCAAAATAACTCAAAAATGTGTGAACAGATTTGAAGGAAATTTACAGGGATTGTTAGGTATGTTAGGAGGAACAGATGATGAACATTTGTTGAAAATATGTCCATCCGTTCGTTTGTGTTTGTCTGTCTACCTCATTTCTCTCAATGCCATAACTCAAAAAGTTATGGATTGATTTTTTTTAAATTAACATGAGTTGTTAGGTATGTAACAGAGAGTAAATCACCAAATTTTGGTAATGATCCGTTTGTTCGTTCGTTCGTCACGGTTTTTAATTTTATGCTTGTTAGAACAATAACTGAAAAATTATTGAATGGATCTTTATGAAATTTGTAGGGGTTGTTAGCAATGTTAAAAGACATAAATGATTAGATTTTGGTGCAGATCGGTTTGTTTGTTTGTCTGCATGTTTAACTTATGTTTGTCGTAAAGTTTGTTAGCAGTATAACTCAAAAAGTTATGTACGGATCTTCAAGAAAATTGCACAAGCTGTTATGAGTATTAAGAGGCCCAAATTATTAGATTTTGGAGTTTATACAAAGAAAATTATGGTTTCAGAGCCAATTTGAATTTTTTGCTACCGTTGCCTCGCTTGGCGGAGGTATGCGCTCTTAGATTGCGAAAATTTTGTTTTTGTTCTGCTGAAACTATTTCACTGCGCTGTGTATTCTGGATACCTACGCAGCAGAAGTGAAATTCAGTGATGTTTCAGCGCTTACTAATACAGTTAATTTTTTGCATGTCATCTAAGGGAGGGAAGGAGTGTGCTGCAGACGAGTTGAAGTGTACTGCTCAGAAGAGAGCACGCATCGCTTATGATAATTTGAGTTATCCGTCTCAGCGTTTTCCTCTACATGTAGTTCAGTAACGAAAGTACAAACAATTAAGAAGTCTCATCACAAATTTCTTGTGATGAATAAGAAGCAAGTCAAGGAAAAGAAGATTCCGCACTGGCCTGTATTAAACAAATTTATTGATTATTGCGTAAATTTTTTTCACGCTCGGGTCCACTAGTGATATATATATATTCTATTGTGTTGGCCAAAAAGTTCGTTCTTTTTTTAGCATCAACTTTCCGGTGTTCAAATCAATATTCTTCTATTCCACGGGTTCCCAACCGAGGGTGCTCGCACCACCTGGTGGTGTGAGATGACTTTTAATAGGATGGGAAATCATGAATGAAATAAAGTTGGATACATGATTTTGTTGATAATTTTGGTGTAAATTTCATTCTTTATCATCAGATCATAGACCGCAACAGAACTCCCTGTAAAAAATTATGAACATAGCTCAACTTCTTCTACATGTGTTTGGGTGGACAGTAAATTTCATCGCCGTCATTTTTGACGGCCAGTTGATTCTATTTTTTGGCATGGGTCACATTGAGGGTAATTACCCATCAGACTTTCTGCAAAAAATTATGAACGTTGCTCAACTTCTTTTCCACCTTTTGGGTGGACAGACAAAATACATATATATATATTTACAAATATATATATATATACTCATATCTTCAACGAAATCAGTATCACCTCTCTTACTTTGTTCGCGGGTGATAAATATGGTGAGAACCAAATTGTTTATCATCAAATGAGTTATCATTTTTGAAGGGGTGCGGGAAGATTTCAAAGTTTTTTTTAAGGGTGCCATACTTAGGAACGGTTGGGAACCGCTGCTCTGTACTGTTTGTTTGGATACTGCCACTGACATTTACGTCAGTGGCTAAAAAGCACCCAATTATGATATTTTCACATTTTTGCTTGCATTTGAGCCCTTGAAATGAACGTTCAGGTGGAGCACTATCGGCATCGTATGTTTTTTACTAAAGAACAGGAAAGAAAGCAGCCAAAACAGGCCGAAAGATTACAATTTATTTTGAGAGAATGCTGTTTCATAACTGATGCGCCAGAAATGGCTTTCTCGACTTCGATCAGGGCATTTTTCAGTAAGCGATGCACTTCGCTGTGGCCGGCCTAAAAAGGTTCACATTTGCCCACTGAAAGCTGAAGTCGAACAAGACTGCCGTCTGACGACCAGGCAAATCACAGATATTCTCTACAGATCCAAAACAAGGGTGGAAAATGAATTTCTAACAAACGAACTTTTTGGTCAACCGAATGTTAAACCTGTTCGTGAATATTTCTAGTTTCTCAGTGGGTTCTCTTTCTAGAACTCTAATAGTATTTTGTCCTTGGTTATGGTACATCTCTTAAGTAAAGTACAATTGACGTGTTCATGTTCTAGTGATAGTTGACTAGGGGATTGCGGGAAATGACAACGTGCATGTTATATATAGAGGTATTGACGTATAATAACGGTTTTTTTTTTATTCCAATACTTGACTTGTAATGCTTAAGTTCCATTTAAATTTTTACCTGCTTTTTGTTTGTTTTGCTTTAAAAAATTGGTTCCATAGTTTCATATTTTCCATTTCTATATTCTTAACCCTATTGGGACCAACTAAGATAGCGGTTTCACGCAGGAAGAGCGCTGTTTGAAATGTCCTTTTATGCCGAGGCCACATATGCGTTCGCACGAACAACTAGAGGCGAGGATGGACAGTTCACTCGTCGTCCTGAAATATATTTCAACTCGGTAGCATAGATACGGTAGCATGTACGACATGCGAGCTGTACATCCTGGCATCACGTTATTCTTTTTAAGGTATAGTGTGGCCCTCTCGTAAGAAGGGCCGAGCCTACCGTAGGAAGGGCCGAGTTCATTTTAGGGTTAACTTTTCATCTTTACAAAGTTTTTCAGATTTCATTATCTTTGATTTTGTTGCTTCAGGACTACAGTCTACTGTAGTGTTTTCATGTTTTTGGAAGTAACTTATGTATGTGAATTACTCTGGACCATAACACTGCCCTCATTCGCTCCTCTTTCGTCACTAGTGTCTCAACGCGTACCGATCATCATCCATCACCACACTAATTACCAATAGGTACGTTACTTGACTTAATCATCATGACTAACGAGATATTCGTTCCCCATTCCGCCCGCTTACTGCTGCCCCTGCTCTCTATATCGTCACTAGCAATTAGAGTTCTCGCGTATACAACAGATAATAAGCGAGACTGGGACAGACCTGTGGACGTAGTCTAGTACCGTAGAATATGGCCGGGAGCCGGTGACTTGGCTACTATTAGAGTCGTGTTTGCGGCACCGCCTCTCCGGCCACCCTTTCATTCTCTGCCAGAACTCCATGGCCGCCCCAAACAGCAAGCTAAAACCATAAGTCGGCTGCTGGAGCGGGCAAAAATTCTCTTAGGGTTACAGCAGAATTCTGGGCCGCCCTAGAAGCAAAAACCGTAAATCGACTAGTAGGGCGGCCATAAATTTTGTTGGAGTTAATTTTGTCAAAAAGTGTTGTTTGTCCCTGTCTTTCCTCGCTCCCTTATTCTGGCTCTCATATAGACCCACCAGCGTGCGATTTATCTGAAGGTAAAATTTGTGGCTCAGTTCTAGTTTTCTTGTTAAATCGCAGATATATCCCTTTTTCTCTGATGGATCTACGCTTCAATTAGAATATTAGTGTTAGAGCATAGAAAGGTGTATGTACGCCTATCTCTTTGTGATGGATTTTGCCTTCATTTGCAGCTATTTTATCGCGGCCAGTGACATATCCTCAGAGCCGCAACAAATCTGTTGACGGCTCACTTCCAACTTCCTGTCTAGCACAGTACAGTGACTGTATTTCTTTTGTTAACATGCGTATTTCAGAAACAGCCACGAGTATAGTGTGATGTAAAGTATAACTAAAGATTGGGAAAGACTCTTATATGCCATACATGTACACAGTAGACTTTGCATTCTGTACATATATAAAAAATCGTATAGTTGATCCTGATTCTCGCTGCCGTTCTCCCATTCATATTTTTTTTTTTTTTATTCATTTGTTCATTCGTTCTTCCCTTGTAACTAATGAGAGACAACAGATTGCACTCTTAATACACTAACTATACACAACCACAATTGCTTCTCCCACTCAAGCATGCTCACCTCCATATTCATACCGAATTCTTTCCGGCCTTTTGTTGCATTCACGTTGGTTCACTTTTTTCGTGCGCTAATTGTGCCCCCAAATGCTAATAAGCGACGGCTCAATGAGTGCCCGCATTATGCATGCAGAATTAATTGGTCTATTTGATGAGATCATCTTGCATGCATACACAGTCCTTGCAGCAATCAGCCTTCCGTGGGAAGATACCTGGTGCGTTTCTGGAAAGAATGTTTACATGATCTGCAGTCCGTGTACAAACACCGACAAAAATAAAAATTCTTGTAAGAATTCAGCCGCAAGGATTTCTCTCACAGAAAAAAATGTTTTATTTACTGCTTAAAATAAAAGGAGTCTAACCAGTACTTTTTTATGTGTCATACTTGTAGCACTCACACTCTAAGTTCAGTAGTGTAATAATAGGACTCTATGGGTCAAATACTTGCGGCTGTCGTTCATGTACTTACAGAATGGGAAATACTGTTTGGTAAAACAAAACACATTTATTTCTCATATATAGACTGTGTCCAACAAGGTTAGGACACAGCATCCTGAGGTTTTTATGCATCCTTAGTACAAACATAAGAATAATACTAAAAATAACACAAGAGACAAGTGGCATTAAGTTTGCAAAGATCTACTAGTGCGATGCCTGCATCTTAATAAGGAGATGATGACACTATTTTCGGTTGAGAGCAGCGTTGGTTACACAGAGCTGGGGTGAAAGGGTTTTTTTTAGAGAGATTATGAAATACAGTATGCAGCCTAAATGTAGAATATAAAGACCAGCAAACCATATTCAGGAGTGAATGAGAAATGGACATGTATTACAAGATATAATAATAGTAACACAAAAAATCTTGAAGTAAAATAGAATACATAAATTATATTATAGTGAAGGAGACGTTGCACGGTTCCAATTTCATTCATTATATAACCGTGATTTCCCTATTTGTGATAGACAAGGATTTATTAGTGAAAAACAATCTGTGGGGCATTAGAAAAGAAAAGTAATCAGAGATCATGTTAGTAGATATGAATCAACTAATATGTGTGCTATGCTTGAGAGAGTGTCTGTCACGGTTACCTTGAGAATTTTAGCAAAGAAGCAGATTAAAAATAAATCATTTTCCCATATGGATGTAGTACACAACATATTAGGATGGCGCAGCACCACGAGTGTTTAATACTTAGTCTTAAAGCTAACACCGTAGCATGAGCATTTTTATCATTATTCTTAAAGCTAACACAGAATTTGCCAGACGCCAGATTGTGGAAAATAATATAGAAGATATTGGGGGAAGGAAATTCATATGCAGCACTACAGTTAAATTTCTTTATTTTTCGTTTTTTAACTTTAATTTTATATGACATATAAGGTTGAATTAACTAGTGTCCCCATGTATTTCCTGGACGTTCGAGCACGTGGGGCTGCGTAAGTAAGTAGGGCTGCGGCCTCGAAGTAGGTAGGGCAGCGGCCTCGAAGCAAGTAAGGCAGCGGCCTCGAAGCAAGTAGGGCAGCGGCCTCGAAGCAAGCAGGGCAACGGCCTCGACGTAAGTAGGGCTGCGGCCTCGAAGCAAGTAGGGCTGCGGCCTCGACGTAAGTAGGGCTGCGGCCTCGAAGCAAGTAGGGCTGCGGCCTCGACGTAAGTAGGGCTACGGCCTCGAAGCAAGTAGGGCTACGGCCTCGAAGCAAGTAGGGCAGCAGCCTCGAAGCAAGTAGGGCAGCGGCCTCGACGTAAGTAGGGCTACGGCCTCGAAGCAAGTAGGGCTACGGCCTCGAAGCAAGTAGGGCTGCGGCCTCGAAGCAAGTAGGGCAGTGGCCTCGAAGCAAGTAGGGCAACGGCCTCGACGTAAGTAGGGCGGCGGCCTCGAAGCAAGTAGGGCAGCAGCCTCGAAGTAAGTAGGGCAACGGCCTCGACGTAAGTAGGGCTGCGGCCTCGAAGCAAGTAAGGTAGCGGCCTCGAAGCAAGTAGGGCTGCGGCCTCGAAGCAAGTAGGGCTGCGGCCTCGAAGCAAGTAAGGTAGCGGCCTCGAAGCAAGTAGGGCTGCGGCCTCGAAGCAAGTAAGGTAGCGGCCTCGAAGCAAGTAGGGCTGCGGCCTCGAAGCAAGTAGGGCTGCGGCCTCGACGTAAGTAGGGCTACGGCCTCGAAGCAAGTAGGGCAGCGGCCTCGAAGTAAGTAGGGCTGCGGCCTCGAAGTAAGTAGGGCTGCGGCCTCGACGTAAGCTGCCTGCATGCATTAGCATATTTGATGCCGGCCGCTGGGTAGAATATATTTAGTTTTATGCGTTCTATCGTTTGGCACTGCTGCCTGCATTAGCCGTCGTTACATCAACTCTGTAGCCGAATATCATCATCAGTACTATATAATAATTCACGTCGTGTTTCTATTTATTTACGTGTTTATTTATTTATATATCTCTTTCCTGTCACGCTCCATGGGAATAAGATAGGAGAAAATTCAGATTTCAAAATGTAAAAAAAAGTGGGTTACCTTGCAATCTTTTTCTTCGGCGAAAAAGAAAGTTGGGTACTTTGCAATCTTTTTCTTCAGTATTAGATAGGGGAAAAATAGAACTAATAAGATAGGAGAATATTCAGATTTCAAAAGGGGAAAAAAAAAGTTGGGTACCCTGGAATCTTTTTCTTCAGTATTAGAAAGGAGAAAAATGAGGAAGCCCAAAAGACGGCGGGGGTTTTGGTGAAGTGTTAATTTTTTGCCGTCATTTATAATGACGGCACGGGCCACTAGTAAAATATAATACAATACCATCTGGATACAAATATTGGCCATTTTGATAACATAATACCTGCTTTGAAGACTGGTTATTACCTCCGCCAAGGAGGCTATGTTTTCGTCGTGTTTGTCTGTCACCAAGATAACTCAAAAAGTTATGAACCGATTTGGACAAAATTTACTGAGATTGTTAGGTATGGTAGAAGGAACAGATGATTAACTTTTGGTGAAGATATGTCCATCTGTTTGTTTGTTTGTCTGCCTCATTTTTCTCAATGCCATAACTCAAAATGTTATAGATGGATTTTAATGAAATTAACATGAGTTACTAGGTATATTACAAAGAGTAAATGACCAAATTTTCGTAATGATCCGTTCGTTCCTTCGTTCGTTTGTCACTGTATTTAAATTTATGCTTGTTAGCACAATAACTCCAAGAATAATGAATGGATCTTTATGAAATTTATAGGGGTTGTTAGTAATGTTGAAAGACATAAATGATTGAATTTTGGTGCACATCGGTTTGTTCATTTGTATGTTTGACTCATGTTTGTCATAACGTTTGTTAGCAGTATAACTCAAAAAGTTGCGAACAGATCTTCAAGAAAATTGCACAAGCTGTTATTACTATTCAAAGGTATAAACGATTAAATTTTTGAGTTTATACAAAGAAAATTATGGTTTCAGAGCCAATTTGAATTTTTTTCTACCATTGCCTCGCTTGGCGGAGGTATGCGCTCTCAGAGTGCTCTAGTATTTCTTCTTCAAGACTGGTGTTAAACTGACCCCAGAGATCAATTTGCGTTTAATTAAATAATTAGAAACTATATGTATCTTAATACATCTAAATATATTGAAAGTGCCAGCAATCTCTGATACCCGAGGAACGACATCACGAGATATCTCGTGGTTAATGAGCCAATCTCAGCGTTATAAATAAATTGTGTTTTTACTAAAGAATTGGTATT
>LQNS02278169.1:1253965-1304012 GCA_001587735.2 Parhyale hawaiensis | reverse complement strand
ACAAAACTTCCCGTAATTCTCCAGCGTGTTTTTCTCATGCGCTACTTTGTCTCTTGTTAAAGATAGATTTCTAGCGATGATTCACTGCGGAGATGAAGATAGAGTAGCGTAAGGATTACTGTTGTTCCGATCGTTGCCACGCGACGAAGGATGCATTTAGAGTAGTGGAAACTTGCGCTTGCATTTCTCGCTGGATTTAGTAATTTTCAGTTATTTCAATCTTCTTTATTATTGCCCGTGGTCAGATGAAAATTAAAATGCCCATCTCTAAATATTGAAATTCATCGTTTGGATCGTAATTGTCATTTACTTCTGTCTCACCTGGGCAGTGTTTCACTTAAGTCTTATTCGCACATTTGTTAATTATAGAGAATATCGTTGATATGAATTTCTGTGGTGCAGCTCGCAAGGTTATATTACTGAAAGTTTCCTGCTTTACTCTAACATGAGTAACATTCTTGTCAATCATAAGCGTACAAACTGCTGCAAAATTGTAATCCTCGTGCTACAATTAGAGAGTACATTCTCATTACTTTTCAAATAAATTAATATTAAACGTTGTATTAAAGTCCTGCTTAATTAAGGGAAATAGTAGTGTGAGTAAATAATATCAAAGGGATGGCGACATTTTTGAGCTTAGCTAAGAACCTTTGCGTAATATGTGTAAATAAATAGCTGGCATAGCTGCTAGTTCTCAATCGCTAACAAGTACTAAACTAAGTTGTAATAGTTTACGATACGCGACTGATGCATTATTATTCTTATCCATTAATTATGCAACTTATGATATATGCCTACCTGCTAAAAAAGTTATGTGCCTTAGTCAATATATATTTGATCGCACATGAATCGGAGGTTTTTCCACCATTCTACTGTAGCTATCGAACTAGCCTTAACTCTGCTTTTGGGACGTCGTTTTTTTCGGGCCAACCCTACTTTCTGAGCATCCTCTCTATATCTACTGACAATCTGTACTGTGTTATTGCTTTTCTCGTTTGTTTTCCGATTTACTGATCTTAAGATCTGTATTACGTACGTAGCTTCTTCCCTTTCATTAAATGCCACTTGCCCCTAACTTTCTTCCCTTTTCCTCTCGTACATTATTACGCCGAGTGTAAGGAAGCTGAAACTAATGCAGGGGCCACACTAGGCATTCGTACGAGCAACGCGCAACTCATTCAAAAGTCTTTGTTTTGTATCGAAACGACTGTAGGTGACACACGAGGCACGGGAAGCTGCTTATCCGCCATAAAAAGCCCGTCCCGACTACCGCGCACATGTTCCGCAGAACTTCGTTGCTCACGCTCCTTGATCCAAAGAAGCTGCAGCTTTTGTCACTTTTAATTACTTACTTTATTTCTACTATCGACACTACTATGAATACGTAAGCAATCATTGTGAATGCAGATACTACTTAGCGTGCTACAGCAACGCGCATACTGCCAAGTGAGCTTAGGTTGATATTTTCACACATTTCTTGAACACGCGGTCGTGCTTTCGAGGGCTCGGCAATACATGCAATCAAATTAAATGATTGCCTTGGAGAGCAACTCTAAAAATGTTTATCAAGTAAATGTAACTCGATTATTTTCTGTTCCCCAGAGGTAGTGTAAAGTGTTCGAACATTTATTTGATCTCTTAACATAAACACAACTGTGTCCACAAAACGTCAATTAAATGTTTAGCATCATCTCTGTAAACTTCGCAAGTGTCAGTGCTGTTGTAAAGTTTCATATAACTCGTCAAATTTGCTGTGAAATAGATATCAGAGAAGCTTAAAAGCTTTTCAAATATCTATAAAGAAGCAAGAGAACCTTGTGGAACGCCTAATTTATTCGTTTTGCCACAGTGTGCTCTGTTTTGCGGTACTCTCGACTGGGATGTAAACAACCGACGATGGCAATGGAAACGTAAAGAGTGTCAAATGCCTTAGCTTTTGCCTATTTAATAGGCTAGGCTACTACTACTTTTACTATTGTGGTTATAGCAAGCGGAACGTTAACCGTAAAGTGAAGCGGAAATGCTGGGTGAAGCAGTGGCGACTGAGAGAAGTGATGAATAACTTAAAAGTTAAGATAATAAACTAGCACTCTAAATGTTCTACTAAGCAAAATGTTGCAAACCCGACCACTTTGTTTTCTGTGCAACTAAAAATACTGGAACTGATAACTGAAAATCAACCGACATATAGCAGTTCCTCTCAGTTCGTAATAAGCTAGCTCAAAAAACACCTTACAAATAACAATTATTAATATTATTGTTAATAATAGAGCTACAAATAACAAAAAGGCGTTTTTCAATAACCTCTCAGAATCACATTGTAAATACAAATTCAATTTCCGCGGCTGTAAGACCAACTGGTTGCCCGTAGAAAACCTCAAGCGACCTTTCGCCGTGTAGGCGCAACTTGTCTGTTGCTAGGATTAATTTTGCTGCTTGAAGACGTATGAGCTGCGCGTCCTTGCGTCAAGTTGCACGGATGAACGCCTAGTGTGGCACCTGCACAACAACGTATTAACTAATTTTCACTGAAGATTTACTCTTACGCTGCAGGTAGGTGCAATTTCGTCATACGAACGAGTGTATGCATGTCATGTGTTTACTACGGCAATTATATGTAGGTATAATAGAGCATTTAAAAAAATTATTCATTGAAATACATATTTTAAACTTAAATCCTTTCACGTCTGCTGTATCTAACTTATTTCATCGGACAGGGAATTGTTTTGCATAAGTGTAAGTGTTTTCGTATTTTTATTATTCTAGAACACCTAATTTCCTGAGCTACTTAACGGGAAAAATTTAATGAAAAAAAATCGAAAAAGTAATAAAAACAATTGAGCTGAATTTTTAACCTAGCAAAATATCTACATCCGACGTTAAAAGGCTAATTAACTGATATAAATAATATCTAATCATGATATTAACATAGCACGTGAACCAAGAAACACAGTACATGGGATGTGAAGTGTGCAACAGGCTGCTTGTAGGCAGCAGTTAACTTTAAACATATTGCAACAAGATTCTTGTCATGATCATTAGCTTTAGAAAATACGTAGCTTAAACAACGCGTATTCAAATGTTTTTTTTACAATTCTATATAAATATATATATATATCGCATTTGTCGACTTTTATGTTTATAGTACTGAAAACTTATTATTTTTCTTCCTCAAATTGCGTACCTCAGACAGTGAGAAACTTAGTGAAGAAGAAAAATCCTCCTGCTGACCATTACCGTGTTGTCAACAAACCATACGCGTATATGTCTTATGGCGAGGCTTCTAATTCCCACCCTGTCACTGATTAAACCTACAAATTCCCACGAGAATTCCCATGCACTCCATTAACAGGTGTAGGGTCACAGGACACGTTTCTTCCGCTCTTCCGTTTTGGTTCCGACCTGGGAGACAGTTTTTTATTGGCTAATCGTGGCGCCTCTCGGACTTGGTGTATTACCCATCTTGTCAGAATATACGCTTTTTTGCCAGAGCGGGTCAAGCATAGTCTATTTTTTTTTTTTGTTTGGTAAAAATCTAAAATGTTTAAAGACGATCCATATCTTTACATCTCAAAACATTTCAGATCTCGCATCTGCTGTGAAGCGTTCATTTATCAAAGCTCCACTTACGTAACACGTCAGGCAGCACAGTTTGCTCTTAATGCTAGTTTCAATAGTTTGATGCCACGTACTATGATGCACGGTATCTAAACTATTATACATTCATTAATAAGTTAATATTCAATGCCCGTGATTATTCCGCGATAGCGTGAATATATTTCCAAGTAAAGGTTGCGGAAGGGTTATTCTTTGGTCTGGAGTGAGGTCCGTGAACCTCCGTGGACGGGTCATTACTGCAGTCTGGTATATCGGGGCAAGTGCAAAATTACTGTACAGTGGTGGCCCGGCGATCGGTCTTCAGTTATGATTGCCGTAGTTACGGGTAATGGCTTTGCCCGGTGGCCAAATCACGGCGACAAGGAAGAAGGAGTCACCTTCTGATGCTCCTCTAGCCCTGCGGCGGGCACCCACCCGACTGGCTAGCCTCTCACGTTCACGATACCAGAAATCAAACGCAAGGCTTGCGTCGCTTTGGCCACTTTTCGAAGCTGACGCTGTAAAAGAAGTAGTAATGATGACCTAGACTGTTATTTTTTGTGTGCCTAAGTTCCCAATGTGAAAGGAATCAGAAATTGCTATTAAGAAGATAATACCGGCCTCGAACGCACCAAACGAAGCACCTGCTTGGCGTCGGTGCGAAGGTGGAGGTAGCCTCAGCGGGCAGTTTCCGGCCTTACTAAGAAGGTAAGCGCAGGTCTTGAATTCTCTTTCTCTCTACTGCAATTCTCATGCAATGCTAAATTCCAGTGTGCTACGGTACATTTCAGGTTATGTCTAAGATTTCACCTGATCGTTGTACGTAACTATTTTCAGCTATTATTTAAATAACGGGAGTTCTTGGTGTTAATGTACTTGGTATTCAAAAGTACTACGTGTTATACTGCGCCTAATACTGAAACAAATCTGGTATTATCATTACTGGGCGTTTGTTATATCTATCAGATGTCCCCGAACAATAGTTAAATAGAGTGAATTTGTAACATAATACCCCAAAGTGTTTTTATCACTGTAACTTAGGAGTCTTGCAGTGAGCAAGGAACCGTCTAGTTCCGCACTTCCTCAGGTTGCATAGCCGGGGGCGGTAGCTGCGGCGGCGGGCAGTGCTCCCTGGCCGCTTTTTTTCCCTCGGGTTATCAGTGTTTTGCTATTTTAGCGGTTGTGCTTTTTTGGTGTTTTATAGTTGGGCAGTTCCGCTCCAAGTCCCACGGGAAACGCCGGTGCACTTACCGGTCATTATGGTGACCGCCGACGGTAAGAAATCACTGTCTTGCTCCGCGCCAAATGCTAGGTAAGATTTTGCGATCATGCAGTGCCGCTAGAAAATTTTGTTCTACCACGCAATGCTGTCACCGCTCTAACTGTGACCTGGTCCTTATGGGCGCAACCTATTGGTCTGAACCTTCTATAGGCGTGTATAAAGCGGTTGCGCATTTCGTCACTTGCGGTTTCTGCGGCGAATGTGAGCATTAGGCATATGTGTACTCAAAAAGTTACTTGGCTTGTGGTGAAACTGCTCTATAGCTTGGTTAGTCATTGAAATCCCTCTAAGCTAGTTAGATAACTAGAGTAGTTATTTAAGCACTTCATAGTTAAGCCTTGAAAGCTCCTCAAAATTCTGTTGGTTAGTGGTCAAAGTACTGTGAAATATAGATAAGGGTACAAGCGTTTGAAGCGCTTTGGAGCAATTAAATATAGCAGCGCTGCTGTACAGTATAATTGGCTCGTCATGAAATTGGCCTAAAACTATGAATTATACATACTTAATAGACTTCGCCTTAAATCTTTAGGAATAAAAATTCTCCAGTGCGTATGGTTATTTATTTAGATAGGTAGCTACTTATATAGTTAGTTACTCATCCAAGTGATGTACACTTTATAGTTTTAATTATTCGATTTTCATAGCGTATTTTTATCAAGTTGAATGTTGCACTTTCTCACGTAGTCATGAAATTGTAACTCTTTATTTTCTCGTTGAAATGAAACAGATTGAATTATTCAAGTTAAAAGCTCCCCGGAAGTAATTCAGTAACCGCTGGACGCAGCTGACACTAACAGGTCCGTCTAATGCATGTTTGAATAATGCCATGCGGCCTGTACCGTCTACAGCTGTGCCTGTCACATCATTTGCGGTAATCAATGCCCTTGCATTTGGCCGGTAACCTCTTGATCTGGTGTCCTTTTTGTGACTAGATTAGATAAATATTGCGTCTGTTCTTTCCTGCTGGCGGCCGTCACGTGAATATCTGGTACGTTGTGGGATAGAAGATGATGCCGAGCGCATGTGGGTTCTACTACATGCAGTCACATGTCCAATTATTGTCGAGTAGTAGAAAATGGTTCATTTTTTTGCGAATTTTTTCTCTTTACGTAAATATCAAGATTTTATAAACAACGGCTGCAGAGAAACGTAAGCAAGGCTGTATGAGCGACAGTACGTCCTAACTCAGCGCGCTTCGGAGGTAATGTATGTTTTGGGCTGAGGTTTCAGTGCAAATATTAAAACTAATAATTTAATATATTTGTGCCCCAACTTCAAATGAAATTTTGAATTGCGTGAAAATAATCCAAGATTTCGTACTCTTCAAAAGCTCATCTCGCATTCTCCATCGGGAATCACTGCTTTAGATGAGGTAGCACGGATGCAGCGGACGTTGTCTGCTGCACAGTAGTGCTGAGGGTCCCAAGAACGATTTCTAGGCCAAGCGAGATTTTTGTCGTGGCCTCGGCCGCTGAATCAGCAAATCTACTGGTGCGCTGAGCTATTCTGGGGTACGACGCGAGTCGTTGAACCTTCCATTTCGGCGCCATAGTTCATAGCGACCCGCCGTCGGCTGCAACTACACAAACTTACTCGTCTGGAACTAGTTGTCTTATATATCTGCCGCACGAACTAGTGCGTGATTATTTTCCACTGGAGGGTGCAGTCATAGTTGACTTTACCTTTAGCTAAGGAATGGAATCTCGTTTATGTGAATAGATCAGTGGCCAGCTTATTTTGTAAATCTTCAAACTAGGTTCAGGTAAAGTAAAGTCTATTGCATACGAAGTGTTTTCACCTCACAACGTCTGAATGTTTCGTCTTCTCCTTCCAAATACAACTGTTTGTACACTAAAAGATTCACTAAAATATTAGTTATGAAAATCAGTATACTTCTCTAGTATCACTTATAACGTTTGAGGTATCACTTGAAGTCAGAAGTGAACAACAATTAGAAAACTGCACACTTCTCTAAATTTAAATGTGTAGACAAACTGAGCATTCGGACGCAAAGAACTGAAAACACAAGGCAAAATAAAAGACTGTCGTCTAAAGCGGATTCTACCCTCACTACCCGACGTCCAGAGGATCCCTCCACGAACGTACGGCGCTCCGTGGTGTCCCACCATGCATGGTGGCGCTTCTATTTTAAAAGACTGCAGAGGCATGAACATGTAGAAACCTGTCCCATGTCACCGGACGAGGCAAGTATTGAGTCCTAGCAACCAAGGGCAAAAGTAAAGAGAATTAACGAGAGAGAAAGGCCAATATAGCGAATGCCTACAGATCCGCCAAGCTCTCTGCATGCTGATAAGCACCTGCCTGCTTATCGCTGTTGTTTGCTGAGCCCCAGCCGAACGTGCCAGTCTGACTAGATTTATTTATTGCTTCTTTTGGCGACTTCGTGTGGTTCTCTCGTTAATTCTTCGACCAATTTTAAATTCGTTCGTTCGCTACCGACACTGTCTGCTGATACCTTAGCTATTTTTTTATTTATAGAGGCAGTCTCTTTAAACTCTGGACAGTTCTACCAACCTCCAGAGTTTGGCCATTTTTGTTCTAGATGAGCATTTGGAGGGTTTTGTTTCTATTTCAGCTGAAATCTTGACCGTTCTTCTTAATACTTGACAGCATTTTCAGATCAGTGTTATACATGACTATTTCTTCACTTGAGTACTTAAATAAGATGAAGAAGTTTATACGCGACGGGTTGAGTATCGGCTGCAGCCTTACTCTGCTCTAAGGCCTTTTGGTCTATATATCCGCAGCACGAACCAGTGAGTGTGGGTTTCCCAGTAGTGGTGTAGTCAAGTTGACTTTATACCTTTATCAATAAAAAGTCAGTGTTGTAGGTGTAGCACTATTGGAAACGTGAGTAATTAGTACAAGCAGACATTGATTGCTGCATGTAGATATTGTACTCTAACTGCAGAGTCCAAGTCCATGCGAAATTGCACTGTTTTTTTTTTTAACTGAAATGGATTAATAAATCAATCACACACGTGTAATAAATTTCACTACTAAATATAGATCAGCAATTAATTTTTATTACTTGCCTTTTGCTTCATGCAAGTGCAACAGTTGCGTAGGGTGCCGCTTTGTAATTTTAGGATTTATTACTGAAATTATCATTAACATAAATATTAACGCTATGGTATCTAAAGAGTTCCAATAGCAATTATTAATAGAACACGTTCGTGCTATTGCCTTCGGGCAGCTGTATCTGGTGTTGTTAGAGGTGGCTTCTTTTCCGTTATATGAACATATTTAATAACATAATCTACATATGTAATTCGTCACCGTTAGCGTGGAATATTGGCTTAAAATTTGTTTTCCTTGAAAAACTCAAGAATTTTATCATTCGTTCGATTTAGCTATCCATGCCACACTGCAAGAACAGCATTTAAGTATGTAGGTTTTTAAAGCCTTTAAACAAGATCGAATGCGTAATTAATATACCACCAGCAAATAGAAGTTATATTTTGGTTTTCTCAGTGATTGCAAGTAGAATATGTCTATCAGAGCACTATACTGTGCTTACTACATACATATGTATGTATTTATATATGTAGTATGATACATTTATATGTTTGTTGCCGGTAGTTTCAATCAGTTTCACTACTTTTAGATGATACTTAATCTAAGCTTCTTAACTCCATAATGTATAGGTTTTATAGGTCAACAGGCCGCACGGTGCCTTAACTTTCGCTTAAGCCCATTGCTGTGTGTACCATTATTATTCTAAAGACCTGCAATTTTATCTCATATCTCACAAAGTGGCTCGTCAGCATGCACGGTCTGATCTCCTCCTTAACTCAATGTACTACAGCTGCCCCCCATTACCACTGCTTTATTGGGACAAAACCGATACAAAGTTATCATTTGATGCCTTTGCTCAATAAATNATTTTATCTCATATCTTACAAAGTGGCTCGTCAGCATGCACGGTCTGATCTCCTCCTTAACTCAATGTACTACAGCTGCCCCCCATTACCACTGCTTTATTGGGACAAAACCGATACAAAGTTATCATTTGATGCCTTTGCCCAATAAATATCGGTGAGTGCAATAGAAACCCGTTGCTTTTAATTTCTAATTGCAGCTTCAAGCATCACTACCGAAGTCGACGTGTTTATATTGTATGCCGGACTTGCTTCATGTGACATTCAGTACGGTCGGTGTGCAGGGTTTGCTAACAGTGTTTAGTAAGGGACACGTGTTCTCTTCGTAACAGAGCGTGTCACCTAAATGTCACTTAGTGACTTTATGATGATACCTACTATGGCATGATCATTATATTCTCTTTCTCAGTGTACTGCTGGTCCTTATAGCTTGCTGTATACTTTGTTGCTCTATAGTAGGAATTAACTTGGGCTGTGCGCATGTTTGCAGTGGAGAAGAAATCGTACTTATTACTCTGGTAATAAGGCAAGCGATCTTATTGCACACTTACTTGTGTTAGGAAAAAATTGCACTCTATATATATACTCTTTGTTACTAAAGCAGCATGCAAGAACTCTTGCTGCTTACTACTTTGTATCAGCTGATGTTTTGGTATAAAAAATTTTGCTATATACCTTGTTAGATACTTCATTGCAGAGGGAAGGAATCGTGCTATAGTCTATCTGTTGTGGCGAAAATCATGCCGTAATTACTTTGATAAGCAGTCGTGCTGCGCATTAGCTAATTATACTGTTGGATGAAATCATGTAGTGCACTAATTTTCACTGTCGTATAAGCAATTACACTATGCGCTTAGTTCAAATGTATCAGAAATTGTGCTATGCACTTTTATCATTGAAATTAAGTGTGTGTTTTAACTATATTTCTGCGAACTACTCTCTATTATAACATTGCTTATTCGTTGGTAGCGTGGGCCTGAAGTATCCATCTCGCACGCTTTTTTTGCTAATCTATCCTTCCCCAGTAGATTCTGATATCCTTATTTATAGTTGAGTTTTTCACATATCCTTTCTACTCAAACCCAAATCAATACGTACTTTTTTTTTGTTGCTCTGTGCACGTTTGGTCACCGAGTAAAATCTCTGATATCTAAAGGTCCTCATTAACGTGTAAGAAATGTCACATGCACGCCGTCGCTTTGCTCGCTGGAGCGTCAAAAGTCTCAATTTTTCACACATTCCCGATAATGCTGTTGGTTTTGTTCGTTTTTGCGTGGCCTGCACGTGCTCGTGGACAGTCTCTGGCTCACTGAACACTCGACTTTGTAACCAGAGGCGCTTGCAATCGTAATGTTCCTTACGCATTCACGGTAATTATCGGTGAGGGTTTTGTGTTTGGTTGCGATTTTTCTGTAGCTAAAACTTGATGTCATTCGTGTAAAATGCGCGAAGCAAGACATAATTTCTGTAATTATTGTCGGTGGATGTCTTAATTGTGGTAACAAATCGATGTTTTGCGTAGGTTTTCTGTTGCTGGAACTTGTTGGTAGGAAGTGCACATACGCGAGGCAAGATATCTTAGACTGTTGCCTCTCGTAATTGTCGAGTGATGTACTACAATTGCTTGCAGCTTGTTGTGGTGTTTCTGTAGCTAGAACGTGGTAGCAACTGGCAACTAACGCGCGCAAAAGATTAAGCTAAGGCAGATAACTTTGGTAATTAACACTAAATGTTCCACAGTTGATTGCAGTATAGCGGTGTCTTTCTGTAGCTAAAAACTTTCTTGATCATTGTGTACCCGACGGAAAGCATCTCAGGCTGATATTTTATTCGATTTCAATCTTTCTAATGAGAAACATGCACGCCTTATCTGCACGATTTGGTGTTCGATGCGAACTCCACCAGTATGCAGATGCACATGAACTAGAGATCCCAGCTACTACACAGTAATTAGTCTTGCTTGAATAACTACAGTAAGTACCGATGTTACTAATGCTTAAATCTGTAATATTATTAATCACATTTTGTAATATTTGTTTTTCCCATCACTTCACACCAAAAAACAAAATCAATCAAAGGATTGCAAAAAGAGCCACGGCTTTGTGTATTACTCCTTTCATCTGCCTTGGATAACAACACCCGATATACGTAAAATTCGAATCGATTTCTCCAATATTGTATTGGTGATTGATTTTCCATGTAATTGTTGTTCGGTATAGGCTCTGCAAAGAACTAATGAAGCAGAGGCTGAAAAGATTTCTGAATGTATTTGGAGCGGCCTAACACAGGCTTTGTTTTTGGAGCTAGTGAAAATAATGAGGGCCCATCGGTGGCGTGCTAAGCAGCTTGACCCAACACCATTGAGCACTCAAAATGAATGCGTAATGAATTAAAAATGATTGGTGAATCTGCAGTGCTGTTGGCGATTGGCAGTAACGAGGTTGTGGTTTATTGCTGAGCAGCTTTTTTGTAAGTGGACGGTGTCAGAATAATAAATTCAAACTTTATTTGCTACGTGTTTCATCTTTGCTGCACCTACTCATATTTGCCCTCAAGGATATATTCTGGCGGACCCTTTCCCTGCCACAATATATTTAGACCTCACACCCAAGGGTCGCGAGTGTCTCTTCCGCCCGCAGATGTTGCAGCTTGCCGCAGTTCCTGCTGACGAGTTTAGTTTTGTAAACTTAGGTAGGCTCTCACTACTTCCCTCCTGTTTCGGGAGGTGGGCTGCCGATCGAGGTGGCCGACCTATTCCCGGTAGTCTTCTACCTTCTTGTATTTCATTTCCTTCCCCTGTGAGTCGTAGCTGAGCGAAAGTGTTCAGCCGTGCCCGGGGTTGGAGATGCACAACTTGAGCCTTTTCCCGTCTGTAGAGCACTGACCACTCTGAAATCTCCAGGCAGAAAAGCCGAGACAAAAATCATTGATAATTTAAAATGCGTCCTAGTGGTGCACGAGCCTGTGTTAAACCACAGGAATAGCTCGGCGCGATATAGACATTGTGTCCCTGATGCGCTAGTCAAATTTTGTACTACTACTGCTGCTGCTCTACTCATACTTACGGTTGTATTTCATCCTCTACCCCTACTTCCCGACTTGTTGTTTCCATGCATTAATTGTGATCTTCCGTGCCTGGGTTCCCCTGTCCTTTCATTGCACTATCATTGCGTGGAGAGGGAAAAGTAAGCCTAATTTGAATGTACATTGCACGCATAACCAATGCGTGATTTATCTCTCTTTTGCTTATGCTCACTTATTGATAACTGGTATTTATCTTTGCATATTTAGTTGCGTATAAAAGCCACATCAGGGGCTTTGTTATTAAAGGGGAATGTTTTGCGGAATTGCGGGTTACCATAGACCTAGCTATTGCCCTTCAAGACTTCTATGTTTCGTGCCTGTTTTTCCTGTTTTTACGGCCGGGCATTGTTCAACTCTCTCTCTCTTATTTTCTGACCTGCTATTCCCATGCGTGTTGATCCACTATATGGGAGGGCCCCTGATCGTGCATGGGTTCCACGTTTCACTCCACTTACTGACGGGTCCCTTCCAACTCCTTTTTGAATCATCGGCTACGTTTCTTATGATGCCTAAACTACTCACGAACTCACGAATACCTTTATTAACTACGAATATGTAGTTCTTTGTAATAATAACAGTAACAAAACGAATTTAATATGATATTTACTGACGCAAAACTGCCTGTTTATCTGTATGTTATTTGCTCGCTTAATCAATATTATTAAAATTACAGTGGCTGCTGACTGATCTTCAAGCCTGAAGTTTTGTTGAATTTTTAATCCTTGAGAAATTGCTCGTTTTATACGTCCAAACGTGAGCTGTTATTGCCTGTTACGTCTTGTGTTTTTTCGCTTGAAAAAACCAGCCTCTAATAAAAAATATTTGTTTGTTATAGTTCAGTAATTGCTCTTTAATTATCGCTAACTGAGTAAAGCCTCAGTTCTTCTGTGACACATTGCATGTGATCCATTGCGCGCTGAGATCCTATTATTATTATCGAGGGGATTTTACGACCCAATGATTGGATCGGTTGAGCGATGTTGGGCTCTACACTCTGGCGCCGGGTCACATCCCGCGACCTAAGGCTCAGAGCACTTTGCGAATGATGTTTATTATTATTATATCTGATATAAAGTTAAAAATTTTTCGTGTTCCGTAAAATATTAATATTGCTTGGTTATATGGCGCACGCTGAGTATGGTTACTTCTTTATTTCATTTGATATAAGAAACATGCGTGACAATAAAACCGAAGTCGTAGCTGAAACCCACTGTTCGTATCATAGCTCAACCTCTGCGACAGCAGTATGACGCGCATTAATTGCACGCCCGGTATGAGACCGTGCCTCGTATCAAGGAGCTGTACCAATGAACGTAAGGAGTAAATGATTTAGTTATTACTTAGTTAAAACCTCCGTGGCCTCTGATTACAAATACAGTATCAATCGTTTGGGTCTTCAGTTTTCAGAGCTGTGTAATATTGTGATAATATACGCCAGTGTGGATTATTTGATTTAATTCTATGGGCATGCAGGAGTGGATGTCTTGATGTCTCGATCTGCAACGTAACTTTCCTGAGTGAATGATAATTTCTCTGGCACTAATATCTTACGCCACTGATTGTAGTCAGATATTGCCCCTAGTTTTAGCTACGGTCTCTTTAATATCTAATGTAATGCATTTATCGCTGGTTACTTGGCATCACTTCCTTTTCTACTTAACATGGATGTTCTGATCTTCTCACGTGGGCTGTTCTTCGCGCGGGGGTTCTCCATTTTTCGTGCATCCATAAAATAAATAATAAATTTTGAAATTCATTGTCGCCGCTGGGGAGATTAAAACTTGAAAATATATCAGTCGTAAACTACAGTACCTTCCAACTGACCGTGCATTTCGTGAATGAATGCAAGCTGCTGCTCCATTCAAACTTCCTCGACTGAAACCGAAGAACTCGGCTTCGCTCTATGCAGAAGTCGTGCCCCGCAACCGACCTCTTTGCCATATTCGGCTCGACGCCAGTCCTGTGTTCCCAAATGTAGACAACGCGAGGTCGCATCGACGACCCTGCGATCCTTAAGTGCATTATTGCATTGTTGCACTACGGCCTGCCCCCTTTTTTTCTCTACCATTGATGACATAAGGAAGAAAGGTCACACAGTTCATTGTGTCAGGCTGCGACTGACGCGCATGAGAAGACCGGGAAATTGTTCCTATGCCGGAAGAAGGTCGCGCGCGTGTTTGACCCCCGGTGAATTTTTAGCTTCGAGTCGCTGTCGTAAGTTTGACCTTGGCAGGCATCCTAATGGATGTAGCGTGCTTGGCCTTCGACAGATTTGGCTCTAATTGGCTGTATCGTGGTTGCCTCTTGGCTGATTTGGCTACGAGTGGCTGCAGTGCTCGTAGATTTGGCTGCTGTTGTTGAATATTGCTTGATTCTACTGCGAGGTGCTACAGAGCGGCTAGATTTGACTCCTTTTAACTGATACTTCTCTTCACGAGAGGCAGACATAACGTTAACCTTATGGAAAGTACTCGAACTGCCTAGGATAGAATCCTGGCTGTTCTCCTCTTTGGAACCAAACAAAAAAAAACTTAAATCGGAGTTCCGATAAGTCTCCAGTAAGTGACGACTTTATGCTCCGTACGTTCTGAATTTGATAGTAGTTTCTGTTTCTGAACGGGTGGAAGTTTACATCAGTTAAGTTTGAATCTCAACTCGCGAAGTGTCAGTATATAGAGAGTAATATTTCAGAAAAAAATTATTGTAAATGTCATACGGATTCTTTCCAGAAACCCGGACCGCGATGGTCACACTCTAAGAAGTGCAAGTCCCGATCAGAAATGGTAGTGATGCTGAGGCTACGAAGTATTCTAACAGTTTCACACTTCGGGGTGCGAGCTTGTTCGACAAAAATCCCCTTCGTAGTGGGAACGCCACAGGCATTAATGCTGCAAAATTTTAAAACTTGCTGGACCCATATTTACTTATTGACAGAGCCAGGTACACGAGCTGTAAGCGGTAACGTGTAATGCTGTCATAGCTCGCTGCTAGCTCTCCCGCTGATCGCGGATTATACAGCATGTCACCTCTGCGCAGTATGGGTTGCGCCGAAAACGCAGCTTACATGTCTTCGATCTGTTTTTGCTTGCGATGCATGGTTCATTATTGTCTCATGTAGCCCTATCCCTGTCATTATATAGATATACGGGCCTTGTGACCCCAGGGGCCGACTCGAGTACCTTTTCCGCAGGAGATGTTGCGTCTGGCCACAGTTCCTGCTGACGAGGTTAGAATTATAAAATTTGGTAGGTTCTCTGCATTTCCTTTTCTGTTCCGCGAGGTGGGAAGTCGATCGAGATAGCGTATATGGTCCGCGGGACTTCTCTCATCTTTCTCGCGTGGAAGGCCGTGAAAGAGGCCTTCCACTCGAGTGTTCCTACTCTGCTTTGCGCCTCGTTTCCTGCCTGTAGTAGCGCACATAGGCCACGCGACAAATTTTGTGGTATTTAATATCTTTAGAAAATTGCAGTGCATGTTGGTGGAAACTTTCACACCACTAGTGCCGAATTTGTTTTAAATACTACACACTCATCTCTGTTGGAACGCCTGACTTGCGGCTACGGAGGTTAAATAAAGTGTGAAAATAAAAATAATCTCATGTAACACCTCTAGTAAAACGGATATTCTACTATGCTAATATGCCCAGTCATCAAATATAAAGGCCTATAGGTCATCGAATATCCTATGATCATATTTTTCTAGGTTTGTGAGGACTTGACATCTGCCCATATTCAGTTCAATGCTGGTAAATTGCCACTGGTCCTAGTGCAATAATTGAGAAAGCACTCTGAGCGGACACCACCTGCAGTAACACCAGGAGTCCATCTTTATGCTTCGTAGCTAATTAACAACCATTGATTTCTTGTCCTATTTGTGTAAAAACTTGCCTGCCCACCAATTACTGCGGGCGCACTTCGCTGTTAGCGCATCGATCTGTGTTGCATATGTTGCGTTACAGGCGCGGCTTGGCACCAGGGTGCTTGTTGTCTGAGAGGCGGTGGACGTCGGTTTGTCTATTGTCTGAAAGACGCTGGACATCCATCGATTTGTGTAATGTCTGACAAGCGCTGGACGTCGGTTTGTGTAATGTCTGAAAGACGCTGGACATCGGTTTGTGTAATGTCTGAAAGACGCTGGACATCGGTTTGTGTAATGTCTGAAAGACGCTGGATATCGGTTTGTGTAATTTCTGAAAAGCGCTGGACATCGATTTGTGTAATGTCTGAAAGGCGCTAGACATCGGTTTGGGTATTATGTGAAAGATTGTGATGCAAAGAATGCATTTATAAACACGAAACCCAAGTCCAAAAACAAAGGTCATCAATCAATTGAACCTTAAGACACTAAAATGACCTAAAAGTGACCATAATTAACGATGTTTCCAACCGATGATCTATGTTGAAAATTTTTCTGTCTTAGTATCAATGAATTTCTTGCGCCAGCATAAAGATACATTTATTAGAACATTATAGTACACCGTCAAGTATAATGTAATCTGTGGGTGCGTTGTAAAAGTTGTAATTCCATCAAAATTAAACTGCTATATATTAAGCAACAATATTACAGCATATTTTAACTATCCAAGTATAATATTCGTTTGATATCATAAAGAAAATGCTTTCCGGTTTGCAAGTATCTAAATTAGCACTATACGAATACAAACTGCTATTATAAGAAGACAAACTGTACTACAAAGCGTACACAAAGGAAATGACTGTAATAAAGGTGCAACAACTCCTAAACCCAAGGGAGCTGTAGAGCGAACCAGCGACTTCTTCCTATTCCGTCGGACCGGAAGCGCCGGTCCGTGTATAGCACCGCCGCCGCCGCCGCAGCTCCGGTTTTTTTTACCAAAGCCATGGATTTTTATTTCTCTCTTTCCTTGTTTTGACTGCCTGTAAAGAGCAACAAAGGATCGCAGAAACGTCCAGCGAAACACTGCAACCGTCATCATCTGCGGACGTGAGTTTATGTGAGCCGAGCGTGAATTCTAATTTTGGTGCGACATTTAAGTCTTGTTGTACAGAGCTGCAAAACATCGCTTAAACATCAGTGAAACTGAGGAACCATCATCTGTAGACGTGACTCTTAGCTAATGGAACAATGAAGCGCAAATAATAATTTTGCTTCGACGAATAGTTCTATTTGTGATGTACAACGAAGGATCACAATATCGTCAAGCTAATGGAACAGAAGTCATTATTTTCTGTTGACGGGATTTTATGCAGACGTGAGAAAGCGAGAATATTAACTTTGTTGCGATAAACAATATTATTCGAGGATGACAATTATTGCCACTTATACAGTAGAGTGACTACGAAATTTTTCCCTGTGATTGCTGAAATCTCCAGAGAAATTGCAGCTACAGTCCGTGGACGTGACTATGCACGCGCGTAAATGATTACACAAGAATTTTTCTAATACGGCGAACAATTACTCAGGCGATACCGTCTTCACTTTCGAACGACATAAACTTTGCCGAATCGTTGGACCGTACTCACAGACAGAGGCTTAGACCCACTATAGCTATCAAATTTGCGAGTGAGCAACTACGTGAAGATGTTATGTTATGCCCAGAGTATTTAGTATATATGTGTGCCCGAGCGGGCTATGCGTGCCCCGGCGGATTCTAGTTTAGCTTTAGAAAGCAAAATAGAATTTCGAACACGTCTACTAGGTGTGTAAATAACCATTTACCGAGGGAAGAGCTCGTTTCAGTAGTGTTATTTTGACGGAAAGTTTTTTAACCTCCCGGTAAAAGGATAAAATATTGAGACTGATGTTTAAAATTTTCGTGTTCAATTATTGAAATTGCAAATTTCACTTTTTCACCTCCAAATAATTGTTTTTACAGCGACCCATCGCCGAGAATGGCTTTTCCACTCTTCCTCGCAACGCTGGATCCCTGATACTGAAAGTGCCTTCACTTGGAATTGTTAAGGCTTTTTAAATGGTCTTCGGCGTTCTAATATGTGTCCTTTGAAGTTGATCTTCAGTCTTTGGAAAAGGAAACTTACAAGGATTTAAGTCTGGCGAACAAGGCCGCTGATCAGCTACAGGAATATTCTTACCTGCCAAACTCCCATTAACAGAAATCGCAGTGTGGCAATGCGCGTTGTCTCGATGAAGCACCCGCGTTTTCGGTCTCACACGATTGGTTTTTAGAGGCCGTTCAAAACTTCTCAAGAATGATACTGTTTTTATGTTTGGCCTTGAGCCATAAATTCTTTATGGAAAACCACTGACTTTAAAAGAAGCAAATCAGTGCTGTTTGATTTTTGGTTTGCTCCAGTTGGTGTTCTGGATCGTAGTGATGTGGGTGTTTTTGTTTTCCAGCTCTGGCGCATTATTTCCCAATCGCATTAAAAAAATCCAAATCTCGCCATCGCGTCGGTACTGATGCGCTCCAAGAAATGAAGGTCAATTGCAACCCGTCTCAAAAAGTGAAGGCTTACGCTTGTCGTGTTAATCCTGCGAAATGTTCTTCTGAACCATTTTTTTCTCGTAGATTTTTCTTTTTTATTGTCAAGGCAACGATCAACCTCAGGTAAACGGTTTTGTGTGTTACATTCAGCGCGTCCCCAAACATTCTGACTGTCAATTGCTGATCTGAACGCACATGCTCCAGGATATTTTCAACATTTATTATCTGTTCTTGCAGTTGGCAAGATCTTCCGTTGCGATGTACATCTGCACTCGACTCAGGGCCTTCTGAAATTGATTTAAACTATCTGAAAACATGGCCCTTGATAAAAACACAATCTCCGTGGGCCTGTTGAAGCTTAGTTTAATTTTCAGCCGCACTGTGCCCCAGTCTGAAATAAAAATGTATGGCGCACCTTTGTTGGAAATTTGCCTATACTCAGCTTCAAAATGCAGTCAAAGACACCGGAACGAGAAGCCAATCGCTATGGACTATGGACTGGTTTTATCGACTTCAAACATTCGCTGATGGGTCATCAGATGTTGGACTGCATCCCTTCAAAAAGAAAAGCCCCCCGTTGTCAGATTTAACCTACTGCTACCATACCAGTCTCATAGATTTAGTTACGTACCTCGTATGCAAAGTAAACAGGCCATGTCCATGGCCGTGACTGTAAACAAGCTTCATTAGGCCAGAAAATATTTCTAGTAGTGCGAACAATTCTCTTGTACATGAACTATGAAACATTACTAAAGTGGCAAATACCTTAACGAACCTAAAAAGAAAAAATCGCTGGAGTGTACATTTACAATGGAGTGAAAGTTTGCTTTTGCTAGACTGAATTTAACAGATATACGGTTCGTATGACGATCATTATATAGTCTACATTTGATGGGCGACGATGCAAGTGAGAGGCTATAATACCCCGTGCTATATGAAATACAAGTTCCACCGCTTGCAGTCGTAAATTAGCCACGTGACGCCAAGGCAAAACAGGCTTCACCCCTTGTAATTTCGCCCGACCACGTATGCTATGAAGTAGATGCCTGACCAGCCCTAGGTCCGTGCCGTACAGTACACAAGTATAAAGATAACAGGCCTGCGGCTTGAGGGTGCGGAAGCTCCTTACAAGTTGCGGTGCGATATGGTTGCCTCAAGTGGCTGGTGTCAGAGACAAAGAAACTTCTTCCGCTGTGCGGATCTTCTGCAGACTTTTTATTGTTTCCTTGTCCATCAGGGAGCTGAACACTACCGGGACGCGTCCAAGTCTCCGTAATGTTCTGCAGTGTATTTGCTTTAGGTTAAACATTGCCGGTATGAAAATCCCTCTAGAAAAACGTTTCACGCTGATCGTTTTTCCATTACCTCAGTCCTATACTATCGTTGTATTTTTTTCTGGAATTATTAATCATGCTTGAGATAACTCAGTATTGATTTTAATTGTATTTACAGACTTATTCTAGCACATGTCATTCCCATTGTTTGTAGTGCCTCTTCATCAAGTAATGTTGCTTGCATACAGAAAACGTTCTTTCATAAATATGGGGAAATCGTGCTCGGTAATTCATCTATCAAATTTTTTGATCTACAGTGAGAAGAATTAGTGAAGTTAACAGCAGGTAAATGCCAAATACTATATAAAATGAGAGAAGAGCAATTCTATCAACTATTCTTTATGTAAAATCTTTAATTTTAGGCACAACAATTTAAATTATCCTTAGCAGAACCTCACCAATCGCAACCTATAATTATGGGAAGTCAACCCGGATTTTACAGGTAGTGAGGTGCACTATTGTCTCGTAGAGCCTTTGCAATCAGCTCTTTGTTCATTGTGCCTTTAATAGGGGCATAGATTGATTTCCAAAGCAGCACTACCGAACAGCGTCTTAAGTCGAGGTAATTAAATTAATTGTATGTATCTTTATGCATAAAATTATTACACCAATTAAGCTCTGATTAATCAGTGTCGCTGAAACCATGTAACTATAGACACCGCGCTATTTTGCACCTTATTTATACTTTGACGCCCTCATCAATTACAGAGTGGAAATTGCTTCAGTTGGGAAAAGTATGGCACCGTCGAGCATTTCTTATCGCCTCAATCGGTTCCTTTCTTTACAAAGTCTGAGGTGATTACCATATGCAAAGTTATTATCATATCATAAAAACTTTGGGCAGCTATTATTTCCTATTAATTGTATGGGTGTAGATTCACTGGGTTTCCTTTGATAATCCGCCGATAATCGACTGCGCGTGTGTATGGCGCTAGCTAATTATCCCTATGTCTAATGGAATTATCACCTCCTATGGCCAGTGGTCCCTCGTGCAGTAAATACCGGAAAAGCTCTCTGTACCGATGAGCATAATGATTTTTTGTATATATCACATTTAACGAAGAATTTCATTTATTTGTTTCGAGTGCAGTGATCAAAGTTGCTGTACTTGGAGTTTCCGTACAGAAGATAGAGGAACATCAAGCGTAAGGAGAAGGAACTGTTTCCAAGGTGATGGGAAATTGGCGGTTTATATAGTTCATAAAATTAGACGCTAGTCGTGTTTAAATTGGGAAATTTGTAGTCCCTAAAGCCGCATATGGATATTTTCAGGTTTATGCGGTGAGGAAAGAAAGTTTTATACTCCTTTGCTACACTAGCATCATGCATTATATAGTTCATAAATGTGGGAAAAGACAGCTGGAGCAATTTTGTTTAAATCAGTGATTGGGTAGACTGAAAAATTATTTTTTTTGGACACGTCGTTGCATTATAATGGGTACCGTTGAACAGATCAAATGATTGTATACACATATGTGACATTGTAATTGGATAATAGCACGGTGCAGAAGTATGTGAACGCTTAATACCATGGTTGAAGCGTCTTGATGTAAACTAACGAGTCAATACGTTACGACTTTCCGGCTGTGCTTGCCGGTAGACGTTTCGTGGGTTTTTCTTATGCTATTCTTTCGAGAGATTTCGTACGCAAAAAACAGTTAAATTATGTTATAATACGACTAAAAAGTTCAAAGATGAGAGTGGATATTATTTATAACACACACCCCATAAGAATGACGCACCATGCAAGACAGATTTCGAATAGTGTTATTTCTAAAGAAATTGAATCACGCTTGTCAAAATTAGCGCCATTACGCACTAAACCAAGGCATCGCATATGTCTTCTTTAAAACAATCTTCTATTTTCACACTAAAACTCTTGTAACCATGATTCGAGTCGAAACATTGCTTGTATTTTTAACTTGCTATACGTTGTATCAATATTGTATTGTTTTTTTCCTTTACTGAAACAATTTCTTCAAAATATTTCAATATTAGTCCGTCAACAATTTAAGACGTGTAGTTATATAAACGTTATAATTTCATTTACTGTGATTAAGTAAAAATCGTCTCCAGTCTAACTCGCAGCGCGCTGGAAAATATATTCTATTCGAGAGTTACAACCCAATTACGAGTATAGCTGGGTGGTATTTGGAAAGAGTACTCCGTTGTAAAGTAATTCTCAACTCGATTAGCTTTACTGCAAAATAATATCTTCTGTAGTGTAAATCTGTTACATCTCGCATAAAATAACGATTATTAGGACGTTAATACTGAGAGTGAGGGTAGTCTCGTGGAATTAACAATGAGGCGCGTCGTGCTACTCTGTATTACAAAGATACAACTTCGACTCAAGTTAGTTCTGGGTGCGTAGAATTATAGTTATTGGCTCGATAATAGCGGTGGTTGTGCGGAAGAAAGTTTGCACTGGAGCTGGTGTCAGAACAAAGCTGCTTAGGTAGATTGATGGCGATAAGAACGGGTGTTTTTTATCATTAGGCTTCGTGCGAAAGTTCCAAGTTTAATATTTATGAGGTTATTAATATCGAACTGCTCTTTTAACTTTATCCATAGACTTCATACACTTTTCAAGAGTTTTGTCCGCTTCCTTTTTGTTTAGGCAACAAGAATATCAATATTTGAGGTGATAGGTAGGCCTATTGTAAAAGTTTTGTGGCTTAGTCATTGAAAGGCGTCAGCATTCATGGTTAAAAATATCATATGCTGTACCTTTCCATAGGATCTATGGTTTGTAATTCATGTTATATTCTTGTTACGTTAAGACTTTATCGGTATTAGTAGCCCTCAGGGGCTTGTTCTGACGGGCCCTATCCCTGCCAGAATATATATATATATTTATATGGGCCTCAGGACCCCAGGGGCTTTCACCACTGTCTTCTCCGCAGGGGGTGTTGCAGCTGGCCGCAGTTCCTGCTAAGGAGGACTTGTTTTGTAAGGTTAGGTTGGCTCTCAATACTTCCCTTTCTGTATCAGGAGGTGGGCCGCCGATCGAGGTGCACAACTTACGGCTTTTTCCTGTCAGTAGCGCACTGACCACTCTGAGACCACTCTGATAATTTAAAACGAGACATACCTCGCGTCCTACTGGCGCAAGAGCCTGTATTAAACCACTGGAAAAGCTCGGTGCGATGTAGATATTGTGTCCCTGATGCGCCTGTAAAATTTTGTACTCGAAGATGATGAGTTATAATCATCGTGATACTGATAGTATTTATAATGACATTTCAAATAAACGTAAAAATCTTAACTCCATTGTCGGAGCAACCTTTACTGCACAGAAATGCGGTGAGTCATGGGTTTTAACTTCTATTTTTCTGGAGAAGGAAAAAATAGGAAAATTGTATTCAATACTCTTAGCATCAAGCAGCTCTTAAATCATTCTTTTTTTTCATGTTGTGGTTGATGATGATGATTGCCTCCAGGAGGCGGAGTTTGAACACCACCCTCTCTGACCGCATGGAGGAAGTATATACTGATGGCGTTTGATCTTGCAGGCAATTATTGCAGGTACCTGGTCCACGTTACCACACTTGAGTGGGGCCGCGCCACAATCGGACCATGGTCCTGAAGGGACCGAAAATAGAAGGGTTTGAGTGCGGTGCAGTGGGCCACACCGTACCCACACGACAGGACGTGCCCGCATCCACCGAGCTTCCCACGCTTCCCAGCAACCCACCAAGCAGGGCACAAGCCAACGCTCCGGCCCGACTGCCGGCCGCGCGGAACAGCAAGGCACGCCCCGCCCAAAGGCCACCGCAGACAACGAAAGAAAGCGAGCGCGGACGCGCCCCACCGCAGGGACCCGGCACTACACTGCATTACTCCTTGCAGCATTTGGGGAATTACGGTCAATGCAGCAAGTTAGGTACCGTTGCAGGTCAAATTCTCAAGGAAAGTGGCCATTAAGCTATAGGTAACGTTTGCTCTAGCTCTTGGTAGGTGAGGCTTGTATTTAAATTATCAGCCCATCGAGTTCCCCGGGCATATCTTTTTTTTTTTTCATTTTGTCACTGAACAGCTGTACAAACAAATTTGACATTTAAAACTCACTTGCTGTATGACTGAAGTTTTAAGATTCATAGAGATATTGCAATTCACAGCCGTTCATTTATTTTTTATTTTTTTAACAAAAATGTAGCATAATTTGCACTGGAGATTTTTTTTTTTTTGCATTCTGTTGAGCAATATTGCATCTTAAGAAAGAAAAAATAATAAATTAAGTATGCGAGGTGACACAGCAGGATGTCAAACCGGTGGAGATATTAAGGAAGTTCAAGCTTTGGTAATGAACATATAAAATGCTAACGATCCGGGAATACTTCAATTATTCAATTAAAAGAAGTGCTAAAATTTGGTAACGCAGCCTGTTTTTGCCACCTACATTAGATGTGAGATACAGTTTAGTTTTTCTTTGTTTTATCATTTCGATTAAAGTGGTCCGGAAATGCGATAGCAATCATGCCGACATTTTAGCCATATAGCGGAAGAACATTTTTTTTAAGTGACTGTTTTACTAATCTTATATATGAACTGGTATTTAGCGCCACTAGGGCGAATATTAAGTATGGGAATGATTGTGTGCCTGAACTGTTCACTATCAGCAAGTTACAACAATGTACCATGCCCCATGAGATTTGGTATTATAATTTCCTTCGCCAATGAGGTTATGCTTTTATCAGAATTTGGCATTTTGTCTGTCGTCATAATAGCTCACAAAATTATGAACGAATCATTTATGAAATATACAGGGATTTTCAATCGAAAATTTATAGGCATTTATCGGTGGCCTATACGAGTAAGTAGTGAGTGGTATCGGATAACATCGAATAATTGCCTATAATCTTCTGATAGGGTTGTTTGGTTTGCTAAAGGGAACAGATAATTAACTTTTGCTGAAGATCCGTGCAACCGTTTGCGTACCATTTTCTTTGGTAGCATAACACAAAAAGTTATGAACGGATCTTCATGGAATTTGCAGGAAATCTTAAGCTGCATAAATGTTCAGATTTTGGCGGTGCCTGTTAGAAATTCTGGTTTGAGGACTAATTTGATTTTTTCCTTAACCTTGCGTTTCTTGACTGAAATATAAGCTTTCAGGGGCTTTTCTAGTTACATTGTACTACAAATAAAATGCAATTGTAGAATTGCTGGTTACTATTTGCCATAAAACCCACCGTCCTGAGTGCATCAGATCGTTGATTTGATGAAAATATAATTTACTGTTATAATGGTTGCATCACAGTGAGCTGGATATCAATTGCAGAGTACAGTTATACCTTGGTCAAAATAATTGCACTTCTCATTAACCTTGCTACTTTTGTTTACGATCGATACTTTAGATAAATTATGCAGATATAATATACTGAAAAGCACAGTATAAGAGTGCACTGTTTTGCTTGTGACCTGCGTTAATGCATGTTACATAAATATAATACTACATATACTGATTGTGGTAAATCAGGCTACGAGTGCACCGCGTCAAAGGCAATCTGTGTGTAACTCTTCTACATTTTAAAGAACTTTGGGCTTATATTAGAGGTGACTACCGCCTTCCCTCTATAGTTCAAAAGTTAGCCCCAAATCAAAGTTGGTTTGCACGAAATGTAACAATGAAGTGACAACGAAAGCAAAATATATATATATATATATTTCTATATATATATATATCGCTTAGCCCGATGAACGTGTGCAACAAAGTATATCGTAGTAAATGATGTCCTAATTTGCGTTTTCATTGTGTTGTTGATCATTACGTGTAATTGCTAGGTAAATTACAGCTTGACCACCTGACGAGCTCAGCTATTGCTTTTAAATGAGTTAAAATTATGTAGTGGGACGCACGGCACATGACGGCGGCCCTATATTGAGCGGCTCATTTGTGTTGTTGTGGTCCCTGAGCGCGGCCAGCCCTTACGGCCGCACTTATTTGTTATTGACCTGTTTGTTTCTCTCATTACAAAATTTATTCTGAAATTATTCCTAACGTAGTGCACATGTGATGAACCTTAAGTAAAACATAGTTTTCTGAGTTACGTGCCAAATCACGTTTTGAATAGAGCTTGCATTTTTGAATGAAGATCATACTATGTAACTCATTGAAATTACAAAGCTTTTAGGAAAATAAACTGTCCCGAATTATATGCAGCGTTATGATCTGAAGCGAAATCGAGGAGATCTTTAAGCAACCGTTCCATGTGTGTCAACAATATCTTTTCGGAGCTCAGGCAAAGAAGAGTATGGCTTGGGTTACTTTTTACTCAAGAAGAGCCTATAAGAAGAGCCTTACTCAAGAAGAGCCTTGGCTTACTTTTTTCAACTGTTTTTGTAAGAAGCTGTAATATGCTGTGAGTTGAGTGTTTCCTTGAGGTCTTTATGTTCCCTTATCCTGTAACGCCCAATTGTCTCCTTCGAGGGACGCTATTAAGAGGACTGCTCTTACCAGAAGTAAAAGTTCATCTGGGCAATAATTGCTCTTTTATCCTAATTCGCCCCTCAAGAGGCAAGGATGCACCATAAGGTTCAGTTAGTTAAGTTTACCTAGGTTATGAGTGATCTGATCCCTCAGGGGGTCTTTGTTGGTTCCCTAGCCTTAGCTAGGCCTTTAAGACGTCTGTCTTTTGTGCTCACTTTGCTTCCTTCCATTTTCATGCTCCTGCTGATATTGCTTTCTGTTGTTTTTCATTTTATTTCCCTACGCTTTGATCCTGTGCGAGAGCAAACCTCATGCATGGGTTCCACGTTTCTATGGACATACAATTTGCCCTTGTTCTTTCCTCTGTGAGATCGAGATCATCTTTGTGGAGAAACAAATGCTATAAACTTCTCTCTCCTAAACTTTTCGTTTATGCTGATGTTTTATAATCCACTTTGATGCTGGTATTCCAGAATTTATCTTAAACCATTTGCAACTTCTAGTATACCTTGGTTTTTGTAACTATCAATCTTTTTTGCTATTGAAGTTTTTTGATCAGTGTTTTCCCGAGGGCCTCTCTATAACAAAAGATTTTTTCTTGTTGCATCTTTAACTTTTTAGCACTGAGTAGTATCTGATGTAAAGCACTGTGTGTCATTTTCTTATTTCATTGTCGTATCATCAAATTTTTCAAAATTAAATAGCTGTGCCTCTATGTTTCCTGGTCAATTTTAATTTGAAAGTATCTCTTCTTCTGCGTAGTGCATTATATTCTCACTCATATATAAAATACTTCATTGTTTTGCTTTACTTCAACAAGTAAAACCTTTTCGGTGTTTTGCAGCTCCGACCTCCAACATTTTGTCAGTTTTTTGCTTCAGCTGCTGACTCTCGGAGCTGCTGACAAAGTTATATGGAGCTTACTATTCGGCTTTTCCTCTGAAACATGTGCAATCTAGGCCACCTAAAGCGAAGTGGATCACGAAAGAAATTAAGACATTAGTCACGAAAAACATAGGGTGCATTGCTTGTAACGACGCAATATTATAAGTAAACATTCCTACTCCGCATACAGAAATGTATTAAGGTGTTTGATCAGGTGTGTAAAAAAGGTATAGGTAGTATTACCTAAATGCATTCAATCAAGCCGCCAGTAGCCAGCAGAAAACATGGAAGCTAGTTAATGACCTACTAAGTCGTAGAGTCGTTTATCACGTTCGGGTGGTTAGTGTGAATGAATGAGTCGTTCGAGGGGCTGATCTGGCCGATTGCTTGAACAATCAGTTTTCTATAATAGCTAGAAATCTAGCTCAACATTTATCAAACGATGTGCACTATAATAACCCTAGTCCTAGAGGGGCAAATCTGTCTAATCATTCGCCAGTTACGGGTAACTAAATTTCTGATATTTTGTGTGCAATAAAACAGAGGCGGCTTCACAAAATGAAATACAACCTGATCATTTAATCAAGGTTTTACCATTATAAGTGATTATTTGTGCTCCATTTTTAACAAATCCATTGATTTAGGAATTTATCCCGATATACTTAAAACAGCTCATGTCATACCACTATATAAGACAGGAAATAGAGATTTGCCATCTAATCATAGACCAATTTCAGCTCTCTCGCTAATCAATATAATCTTAGAAAAACTAATCCACTCACGTTTAGTCAAATTTTTGATGCTCATAATATTTTAAACTAAACCAATATGGAGTCAAGAAGGACAGAAACACGACGCATGCAATTTTTACGTTAGTTCACGATCTGCTATCGGCTTTTAGAAAAAACTTATACTGTTTGTTTATTTTTAGATTTAAAGAAAGCCTTTGATACGGTCAACCACGAAATTTTATTGAGAAAGTTGTTTCGTTATAGAATAAGAGACCACGCTAATGATCCGCTTGCGAGTTACTTACACCAACGTCAACAGTACGTAGTTATTGATGAATGTCTGTCGTTTAAGAGAATTGTTAACATATGTGGGCCACAAGGTTCGGTTCTTGGCCTTTTAATCTTCAATATTTATATTAATGACATGTCATTTATTGATGCTGTTAGGTTTTAACCATTTTCTGATTATGCTGTTTTTTATTTTAATGATAAGCCACTACTGGTTGCATTACAAATAATCGCAAAAATTAATCAACGATCCTTCTTAGTGGCTCGAGGTGAATAAATTAACACCAAACACAGATAAAACGAAAGTTATGCTATTATCTCCTGCAAAAGTTGATAAATTGGCTAATGTGTACTTTAACGGGAACGAACTAAAGTGGGTAAGGTCTTTCAAATACCTTGGTGTTATTATTGATGAGAAACTGAAGTTCAACCATGGCAGCAGTGTCCACTCTCTGTAACATATTGAGCAAAACGAAAGGTGTTATTTATTCACTATCTAAATACTTGCCTAAGGAAGGTTTACTAACTCTATACAATTTACTGCTTTACTCCCACTTCGTCTATACAATTATAGAATGGGTTGGAGGAAGTAAAAACACTGTCAAACCGACCAAAACATTAATGAACGATATTCTTAAGATTATATTGCTAGTGAAGCGAGATCAAAAACAATGTAGCTACCTTTGGTCTCCACTGAAACCGTGTATTTGGATCTGAATATTTTAAAATTTGATGATGTCTATCGCTATTTTTGATTAAGTTTTTGCGTATGTATGGCAATATTAGGTGAGACTGCATTTTTTGAGAGCCATTTTAGTGCCTTGCAAGTTGATCGTCATTATGATAGAAGATATACCCGATTTAATTTACCTACGATTACGCTTGAGATAGAAAAATAGTTCGCTGTATTTCAATGCTTAAGAGCTATTAATGATCTTCCTGAATGTTTGATGCAACCTATGTCACACAGAGATTTTAGGTGTCACTGTAGAGATTTTTGTCTACGTCGTTATGGAGACTAGTTAATGTTGTGTGCCCAATAAGCAGTTGTAGCTTTTTAGAGGCTTGTTTCTATTCTTTGTGTATTTCATATCCATTTTAATCTGTTGTTCTGTGATTTTGAAACAATAAACTGTCACTGACACAGTCATAGATAAGTTTACGTGTTTCATCTTTCTCAATCGGTATTTTTTGTAGTGCTGATATAATTCTTATTTTGTAGTTTAGACGAGCAGATTTTTCTTGTTTAAGAAGTTCTGTCCTGCAGAATTGTCTGCTACTTTGTTATCGCTGCTCAGGGAAAAGAATGCCTGTACTGGATGCTATGCAGATTAGCACCGAGTAATCTGCACTTCAGGACAGATCGATAGGCCTTTTCCGGCACAGACAAACGAGAGAAAAGCCTTTAGTGCATTTACTGCGAGTTACCTCCAACTGACCAGAGGTGTTTGCGATCACCAGTGACAGTTATGATCCTATAACATCAGATGGACGAGGACAGCCAGATTACTCCCATGCAGATTAGTTGTTGAGGAGAGCACCCTCGGGATCTTCAGCTTCTACTACCTCCAGTACAGTGTTTTAGCATACGTCCACAACTGTCAGCTGCGCCAGTACAAGAAGGGTTGCACTGGAATTTGATTTGTATCTTCGTGCAACAGTTCAACTCATGATAACTGTTATGCAGCGTTAGTCAAAACTTTGCCCAACTTAGTGTACTTCGTGATAGATGTAACAGAAAAATGCTGTTTATATGAGAACTGAGATTTCACTTTTCGTTTTAAGGTTAACTTGTCAGTCATTTAACCAGCCAGCACCGACATCTGAATATTGGTCTCTTACATGCTAACTCCTTCTAAGACCATTTGGTCACATCTGAAGTACTGTACTATTGCTATGAAAGTTTCTGGTCAACTGGCATTTTAATGTATTAAATTTGCTGCAGTAACGGCCCGTAGTATTCGTACGAACTTTCTCCGTAGGTCAAAGCAAACTGTTCGACATATTCAGTAGGCAATTGGATAATTCTGCCTCTCAGATTACTATTGCATAAACGCATTTAACGTATGTTGACTCCTTCTTCTACTTATCATTTTGGGAAAACCATTCAGTTTCAACTAATTCCTGTTTTATATGTACTTTTTGTAGTAATTCCGCGTTTAACCGCCATTGCTGGTTTTTGCAGCCTACGGTGGTGACGCAAAAGGGAAGTTGCATTGGCGACAGTATAGTGTGTGTCCGAACCCGCCTCTTGAGACTGTGTCTGTTTGGGTCATGGAGCTCGATGCGTTTATTTCTGTGTATTTGGGTGTAGTTGTCTTCTGCTGAGGGCTGTGAATCTCTGGGTAAATTTTTACATTTTATATTATTTTGAAGTTACGTTTGAAAATGCCCGGCTCATGATACAGTTCGGACGGCCAAGACGGAAATAGGCACTTTAGGCAAAAGAATTAATGTTTGCTCACTTCCCAACCGTAATGGAAGGTTATGTCTCCCTCTGCAGTGGGACACAACACACTATTACTATTTTTTTTCTTTTTTGTCCCAGATACGTCTTCGGTACAGTTTTCATTCAGTCCCGCCTCTGTTGCTAGTGTTCTGAGCACTTCTACTGATGGTTTTCTATATTCTCTTCCCGTCACGTTCTATCCTTTCCCGCTTTTGCACTGTCATATACAGGGATTCCTCATTCTGCTGGACACACTATACATTTTCCGTAATTTTTCATCCCTGGAGTCCGAGGCCCGACCTACGAATTTAAAATGAAGGTACGAGTACGATAAAATTTCTCAATATAATGTTATTAACACTGTAACCTTTTCAAAGCGCAGTAAATGAACCACTGAGCTACAGTATTTTGGTGAAGCCTCCCAGTTTCCACTACCGCTAACCTGACTCATGAGAAACAGAAGTTTACACGCTCCTTCCCGAAAGTGTAATTTTACGACACCCTGTCTTCGTTTTTAGTGAACGCAGAGCACAATAATATACGGAAATGTAACGGGATCGGCCACTTTTATTACTTGTTTTATGGCTTTATATGGATATCCATTTACTGATAATAATCGAACTGTACCGCTCCGACCCAGGAGTCCTAAACTCCATAATCCTTGTTAATGAATCAATGGAGCTTTGTACCTTCATCATTCATGTTTTCTACAAAGATAAGATGAAATGTTTATTAGCAACTAACCGTAACTTATGCTCGTTAATTTGGCTTCTCTATATTGATCGCATCAAGTGCATTAAGAGACGCACTCAAAAGCGCACATTTAGGTAAATAAGTGAGCGTACGGCTACCACTGATCTTATCAGAACTGGGCAGAGTTCTTATAATTAGCACCCTGTTTTATGCTCATAATTCGTGCTTAAGCAAATTTTACGGATGTAGGTAAGAGCCTGAAGATCTTTGTAGTTGCATGATATGTGTACGGAAAGAAGTAACGGTATGCGCTACAGCTTTGCGTCCTTTGTCTTGTTGTGCTTGAAACGACGTAAATTCATGACAACGCTAAAGTGAGTGATGCTTGTGCAATTTGTAGCAACACTGATTCTTAAATTTTAATTACCGAAGCATTAGAAGAAATCAATTACCTACCGATAAGAAATTAGAAGTTTATACATGTACGTGATATCTACATGCAGTTGCAGTTTTCATCTATTTCTATGAGCAAGTTATTGAAACAGAAGTTGAAATATGGAGTGCTGCATGGTTAAGCTCTGATTTCCGATTTACATTCAGTTCTATACTGTAAAATAAAGCACTAAAACCAGCGAATATATGAAAATTAGCCTGTTGTGTGATAATCTTGCGTCATGATGAACTTCGCTTGTTTATTTTTAAATGCTAAATGCGTACAACCATCCAATCTGTATTGTTACTACTAAAACTAGTCTGCTCCGCGCGATATACCAGGGTAGGGAAAATATACTTTTTTCGACGTTTAACACCTTCCCTGCTGCATGCATATTCCAGTCCCTATACACTTCGGTTTCCGGAATTGACTGGGCTATTTTCACGAGAGAATTTGCCCCAAAAGGCCATTCTTGGAAGTTTACGATGACTGACATTTTGTGTGCAGCCCAATTGACTGCAGCAATTCTCACTTAGGCCTGAAGGGTAAAGCCCAAGAGAAAAGTTGTCAGTGTATTGCTTCGGACGCAAGGACGAGTTTGCGGGAAACTCAACCCTTACGCTCTCGTACGGGTGACGCAAGCAATCGAGGTTAAATTTTGTTCTCAATTATCTTCGCGATAACAAAAGCCCAAAACAGCGATATTGCAGCGTAGTGGCATACTTCGGTACGCGTTCTTACGCCTGAATTTTTCAAATATCCTAAAATCACGAGACTAGATTATAAAAATTGAACACAGTTGCGAGAAGAAATGCCGATATCGCGGCTCTATCGCTTGGTCACTTCTGTATGCTGATATTGAGAAAGGTATTATGGAATGGTAGTTTTAATCAATAAACAACGCACTACCAGCAATGAATGAGACTAATATAAATTTGGTAGATCATTGGACTTACACTAAACGACATTATAAGGTAGGTTGGTGCAGGCAATGCTATTTCATCTCCTATTTCGACTCTGTGGATGTGGCAGGCGAATCGTATATAGTTCAATCGTATGTCATATATCGAAAAAAGAATTGTCCGTGCATATAGGATGCATGCAAAGTTGAACGTATATGATTTATGCGAAGTTATCGCCGAAACTCTGAACTAGATTATTACAAATTAACTCACCGCTCACCCTGCGTATATGAGCTTTAACTACTATAGCCCGATTTTTAGTGCATTTATCCTGTTAATTTTGTCTCTATTATCCTGCAGCAGTTTGCTTCCCTGTAGATAATTTGCACTCTTTTCTCGCCCCAGCCGACCCTCTGTCCAGTCAGTTTTGCAGTTTTTGTTCGCCCCATCGATGTATCCACTTAACTTTTTCCGCCAGTTTTTTGCCATCTCAGGGCATTGTGTTTGTGCATCAGCAGTGTCCATCGTACGTTGATCCTGAGCATTTGGTAACAGAGGCCCATAATTACTGGCCTGAAGAACCATATTGCTCATCGCTTTAGTTTCTTCTCTTTTATGTTCGTGGGTAAACCCGACGCCATGCATGCCGAGGCGTAAAGAGACTAAGGTCATGTGAACTTTTCGGGCTTCGTGAGGCAGTCATATACATAGTACGTAAAACCATGCACTAAATTGTTATTCTGCTTGTGACTTTAATATTGCCTGTACCACTAGTATTTGACATTTTACTTTGCACATACCTATGTACGTGTATTGCCTTCACGCACTGACCTCGAATGACATCTTTTAAAACATGAGTTTTGCCTTCAACTGTGCAGTATGAATGCAGTTGTCAGCAATTATATATGTCGAAGTATCTGAATGCTGCAGTTGCTCTAGTCAAGACAGTAGTGACACATTCGGCCACATTTCAGATATATAGCGCTATTTCTACGGAAATTTTCTTTTCATTTGAGCTCTAAAGAACCAGAAGTCCTGTTGAAAAATTCAGCCGCGTATGTTTCGATAGATATCCATAAAAATACGGCAGGTTGCGTATGCAGCTTTTGAAGTTAGAACCCGGCTATGATGAAGTTATTATTTCCGCTTGAAATTCAATAAACTTGTAACTATGTGAGGCCTGAATTGTTCACTCTTTGAGTAATCGTGTTTTAATCGATATAATGTGCCTCTTACGTGATGTACGTTTTCCGAATCAATTCCGAACGTAAATTGGCTTACTTTATCAATAACCATGTTTTTACAACTTTATATGCCTCATATATACTGTGAAGTGTCCTTAAGTTGAATTGGTATTTTACCCAATGACGCCCGAATTAATGATTACCTCCACCAAGGAGGTTATGTTTTCGTNTTTCGAACGTAGTTTGGCTTACTTTATCAATAACCATGTTTTTACAACTTTATATGCCTCATATATACTGTGAAGTGTCCTTAAGTTGAATTGGTATTTTACCCAATGACGCCCGAATTAATGATTACCTCCACCAAGGAGATTATGTTTTCGTCGCGTTTGTCTGTTTGTCCTTTTGTCTGTCTGTCACCAAGATAACTCAAAAAGTTATGAACCGATTTGGACGAAATTAACAGGGATTGTTAGGTATGTTAGGAGGAACAGATGATTAACTTTTGGTGAAGATATGTCCATCTGTTTGTTTGTTTGTCTGCCTCATTTTTCTCAATGCCATAACTCAAAAAGCTATGGGTAGATTTTTATGAAATTAACTTGAGTTTTTAATTATATAACAAAGAGTAAGTAACCAAATTTTAGTAATGATCCGTTTGTTCGTTCGTTTGTCACTTTCTAATTTTATGCTTGATAGCACACTAACTCAAAAAATAATGAATGGATCTTTATAAAATTTATAGGGGTTGTTATTAATGTTGAAAGACATAGTTGATCAGATTTTGGTGCAGATCGGTTTGTTCGTTCATGTTTGTCATAACGATTGTTAGCAGTATAACTCAAAAAGTTATGAACGGATCTTCAAGAAAATTTCACAAGCTATTATTACTATCAAAAGGCACAAATGATTAGATTTTGATGTTTTTGCAAAGAAAATTATGGTTTCAGAGCCAATTTGAATTTTTTGCTACCGTTGCCTCGCTTGGCGGTGGTATGCACTCTCAGAGGGCTCAAGTTTGGTAATGATTTTACGTATTAATAATCTTCATGATGTCGTTTGGATCACATCCTAGCTATATTAGTTTGTACGTCAGCGCTTATAACGATAAGGTTTTTAATTACATCGTTCTTTATATGTCTTCCTGCTAATCAATTTTGTCCAATGTTATCTGCAATTACTCTTTTGTGATATCCCAATCAGAAGTTTTAAGGCCAGTATTCGATATTATTCGATGCCCCTCACTATATACTGTAAATACTCGCAGACATTTGATGAATACTGATGAATTTCCTTAGGGATTGGCTGTAACCATAATATTAACTTACCAAGTAAATTTGTGCAGTTTTCATTGTCACTTGTTTTACAGGAAAGCGCCAGAACTTTCTGAGCTACCTGATGCTAATCCTCCTACTGCGTGTTATATGAATCGGTTCACGTCGAATATACTGCCTGTCTTGTAACGTGACATTCAGGTCCATGCATGCGTGTTGCGCGCGCTGGAATTGGCTTGCAGGACGTAAAAAGACACCCAGCTAAAGATTAATAAGTCTCTGGGTCAGCAATTATTCTTCGATGTTTCGATCTTGTAATGACGCCCGTAAGTTGGGGGCAAGACTTTTTTAATCGCATTTTTTGCGGATGCGCACTTTTCTCGTTAACCTTGGCACGAGCGCACGTGTCGCCAATGTTATATGAGTTTGTAATGTTAGTTGCTCCAGTTCATTTCAGTTGGATAACAAAAAATTTCTTATCTCTTTGCAATAACATTGTTAAGAAACGTCAAGATACGAAAGACTCGACAGGTGCTAGATTTTTGAAGAGTATATGGGTTGTTCGATACCCAAATCATACAGTATAAAGACTAAAAACTCATTAGAAGAAAGCATGCATTTGGTATTATTCTAATTCTGGAACAATATTTTATCAGATGGTTTGGAGTTGTACATTTTCTTTCGAAATACCTTGTGCAATTTTCTAGCTTGAATGAATGAACACTCCAAAGCTAATCCTTCATTGCTTCATCATTCCTAGAAATAGTCCGTTATGATCAGTCTTTACCCTATGAATTTCTTACATCCCGCTATTACACTGAGCATTGCGTTTTCAGTCTATCTTGCATTGTAATTTCCTTAAGAATATTACCAGTATCTTTGGGCTATAACACAATTCCGTGACTCCTAATCTTCCTGCCAACCCTCATATTGTTCGCCAATTTGAACCCTTATTGTCTGAGTCTCAAAACATTCTTGGCTTCCTGGCAAAAACATTCACCGCCTTTAGATAGCTTTTGAAGACCCCGGATGCTCGCCGGATTGAGTATCACGCACACCAATAAAAGCCCTTTTACTTTCAAGAAGATGGAATCTAATCCCTATTATGCGAGACGAATATAGATACTGACATATGAGGAGCCGATAAAAGGGTTCTGAGTCTGCTCAGTTGGATAATTCGACGGTGATGATTCTGAGGACCCCCACTGCTGGTTGGTCGATCTCACTGCATGGGAAAATGATCGGAGTGTAGATGCGTACATAATTTTGGGGGGAATAGGGATAATGGAAAATTTATCCCAATATTGACAACATATTTCACAAAATAAAATGATAAATTACCTCTGTCATAGGGTATACTATATTTAGTGATTTAAACTGTGATGACGTATAATAATCACGCTGTTAAAGCTTTGCTTATAAAATATATTTACTTCTGTTGATGAGCGTATTGCTAAACGATTTTTATTAAATAATGCAACATAAAATTTAGACTTTGCTGTAAAATAACTCTTCATCATACCAAATAGTAATTAATTTATCCTGTACTAGACCATATACCCAATTCGTCCTTTGAGATATACTACTCAGGAATTAACTTTCATAAGAATTTATCCTACTGTGTGGTCAACGCGTGGGCGTGAAAGACTTAACTTCATAATATCAGTAAAACCAAACTTTAGTAAGTAGCGAGCAAAATGTGTTGTAATACTTAATTGGCAGTATATTCAATTCAATAACTTCCCGATATTATTGTCTTGTTTGGTAAAACGCAATTCATTACGAATACAGGACCTTATCCTCTGAAACTGCGACTCCTCCCGAAACTTAAACAAGATGCTTGTCCTCGCTCTAGGAATGCCACTGTAGTAATTTAAATTATCTCTAAACTTCTCCATGCGTACGCCAATATTCTGGCGTATAAAATTACTTTTAACGGGTTGTACTTAAACTATAAAACGGCTATTAACTACAGAAAATGGCAATTAATTCATATTTAAAAATCATCTTATAATTTGCTAACCCGAATTTGTTTGGTTCTTTAGAGACACATTTCTGTTCCATTGCCGTTGATATATTCAAGCTTAGGTTACTGAAATATTTATCATATGATACTGATCTTTTCAGCTCTTTCCCACAGCGCAATTTATTCCACTGCGCAATTTACTCACTTGATGCGCAGTATCGCAGGCACTACATTTACGTCTTTAAATCTGCTAAATGTCGAGCATATCGGGAAAATTGTTAATTTAGTTAAGCTGACGCTCCGAACATATGTACTTACCGAGCGGAAATGGATGAGTGTTAACAGCGCTCTAAATACTGAGAAATTTCATTCTTTACTATCCTGAATTAAAAGTTTTAGCTTATTGCTCCATTTGACGACCTTGTCGAAATAGATGAGAACACATGCAGCTATATATTGAAAGTGCATGAACCAATACTTATCTTTAGCTAAACATTAGTAACTTTAGTAGTCATATTATTTATTTATTTCACATTTCCGCTGTATCAATTTTTCCAAGTAATTTGTTAGGCGGTTTCAGTACATTATTTATAATACTATGTGCGATTGTGTAGAATGATTTCTCTCAAGTGCCGCTTTTGCATTATTATACTTTCCCCTACAGATAATTAACACTTGAAGGCAGTATTGAGCAAGCTTTTTTGTTTCTTTCCAAGTCTTTACTCCCTCTTCCCAAAAAAACACCAAGCAAAAATTTACGTTTTTGAAATCTCAAGCTGGTTGACGCTCGGATATATAATGCTAAGATCCCATGCAGTGATAACCAGTTCTTTTCACAAAAAGAGTATCATCTTATAAAGTGAGACCTGTTCGTGCTCTTTTGGTCCGTAACCCTAACAGAGTTCTTGGCTGCCTCAGAAGTAAGAATCTTGAAACAGCTTCTAAAGCCCTGTTCACCATTCTATTGTATAGAGATCCTTCATTAACTCTCCATTTTTGTGAACATTGTAAGTAGCTATTTCTCCTTATCGAAATCATGTTCAAGGTTTAAAGAACAGCAACACTGCATAGTTGCTGTAAGTGCGGTGAAGTAAATAGAACAACGCCTTAAATTCAACGTTTCGGTAATGTACGTATACTGCCATGCATGCCTTCAACTTGGTTGTGTACAATCAGCTGAAGTGTTTTGACTAAATGGACTACGTATTTCGATGAATTACGCATCGTGCAGTACAAAATTTGTCTTTCACATCAGCAGTTTTTCTTCGACACATGATTGCTTGCATATGCTTTACTCGAAGTAGGGTGTCTCGTATTTGCCCGTGCCCATCGAGATAATCTACTGAACTGATCGTTAGCTTTTTTGAAATTTACTTTCAGTAGTGAACGTTGAATTCGCTTTTTCTAATGGAGCTTTCGGCATTAATCGTAAATCAATCACGTGCTTGAGACGGCAGAAATGATCCTGCGGAGGTGCGTAACATCTACGGCAGCCGCAAGCGTCTCATGCGTAATCTGTTTACAATTATTGCCTGAAACTTAATTAGAAGTGACTAATCGACCGTACAGGACTGAAGTCCGGACAAGTTAGCGCTGTTTTTATTATCTCGATCGAAGCATATGCGCCTCTAATAATTTCCATCAATGGATATTATTTTATAGAATTGTAGAAGTATCGTAATGGGCGTTCGAAGCTTTTTTTTTTTCTTCTTCGTAAATATGCTACCCTCGTGAGAATCATTCCGTAATTTTACAACATTCGCGTTTGTAGCCGCTCGACTACTGTATGTCATGTATCGCATCGCATTGGGTATACCTTACTAATTTCAATTGCGTGATGTTCATTCGGTTGCAAGGAATAATTAGGAGAAAAAAAATAGTCCGTTTGGAAAAGGTGTAGCTGTATATGATCTTGGCAGCAACCCACTGCGAGGCAACCTTTCCAAGAAAGGTCTGCCTCATGGGGGCGAAATTCTAAGGAAAAACGAGGCTTGAATATCGCTCCACTTCATCACAAAGCCGCCACTGTGACTTTACTGAAGTTTTGCTGTCGTAATGATACTTAATTGGGGGTGTAAGTTGCTGAATATTTGCTTTCTGACGTACGCGTTTGTATACGGCGCCTGGTTACGCTGTGTTGTGTCCTTGCATGAATGCACTATTTGATTTCCCATCTCAACTTTTATTCCTTCTATTTTCATATTCCTACAGATGTTGCTTTGTATTGTTCGTCCTCTTTTAGCCCGACTTGCCCAGTTTAAGCACGATGATCATATGGTGGAGCACCTATGTGCGTGGATTCTATGTTCCTCTCCACATACTCCCAGTCACTGCCTTTTATTCTGTCAAGCCACCATGCAGTGTATTTTACAAGAGGCTTGAACTAAAATCCCATTAATACCGATCCCTTTCGTATGTATAACGTTCCCTTATTTAATCCACGGTATGTTCACACGTAGCACTTCGTTAACCTAATTCTCGACCTGAAAATTTCTAGCAAACGTCCTAGATCTATAAGAAAGAGCATCAGATAATCTCCACTGTTCACTTAATATTTACACTTGCGTAAGAATAATCCTCTAGCAACGTCTTAAGTCCGGCCTTCTCTTAAAACACTTTATTTATCATTTGTGAGTACACATCTTATCAAATTTGTTTATGTTGTTTGAAGCCCCTGTGCTTTGCAGTTGGTCTTTCAAGTGGCATGAGTTTGTTAAGGTAGCATAATGCAGTCAGGCTCATGTTATTTGGGGAAAATGTGGAGAATTCACAAAAGAGAAGTTTTTGAGACTAATTGATATCGCCGCTCAAATATAACCAGCATTCTCGCAAAAAAAATATCATTCTCTTTAACTATTCCTGTATTTGGGGTGTTTTCCTTCACTATGTTTTCATTGCTTCGGGCATATTCTGTATCATTACCTCCACCAAGGAGGTTATGCTTTCATCGTGTTTGCCTGTTTGTGTGTCAACAAGGTAACTCAAAAAGTTTTGTAGTGAGCAGTACGAAATTTACGAGGTTTTTTTTTTTAATGTTAAGAGTAACAGATGATTAAGATCCGCTCAACCGTTTGTTTGTTTGTCTGCTTTTTTTTTTTTTTGTTCGTCCCATAACTGAAAAAGTTCTTAACGGATGTTTATGAAATTTACATGAGCTTTTCGGTATACGATGAGTACATGATCAAGATTTTTATGATAATACGTTTGTCCGTTGTATGATTATCTCTGTGTTTGATTTTATGTATGTTAGCAAAGTAACTAAAAAAGTTATGAACGGTTCTTTATATAAATATATGTGAAATCTGCAGGAAGTGTTAGAAACGTAAAAAACATAAGTGATTCAATTTTTGGTAATGATCTCTTTTTCGTTTGTTTGTTTGTCTGCGTGTTTGATTTTATGCTTGTTAGCAAAATAACTATAAAGCTTATGAAGAGATCTTTACGAAATTGACAGAAATTGTTAGAAATGGTATAAGACACAAATGATCAAATTTTAGAGATGATTGGTTGGTCTGTTTGTCTATGTGACTAAGGTTTGTCAGCAACATAACGCAAAGAGTTATGAACGGATCTTAAAGACAATTACAAAAAGTGTGTTTTATAATTAACCTCAAATTATTTCTTAGGCAAATATAAGATATGAACATTATCCATGAACGTGAAACAATTGTATTGCAGTGAAATATATTCTGCAGTGTGCCTTTTGTCTATAATGGGACAAGAATCTTACCTGTAAGCTGCCGATCTTGAGAAAATAAACTGCTCTACTTATTTCCTTACTGACGTTTGGGTTGCAAATGGTGACAGCTGTTAGAAGTTTTATCGATCCTCATTATTTATTGCTTATTGTGACTAGAGCTGCTTACTATATAGTGGCCAATAACCTCATCTCTAGGAACATGAACTATTGATGAGTCACGTACTATTAATACTGTCCTTGCAGTTCACCTACAGTAGCACCCACACATAGTTGTATTACGTTCACCATACAATTGCATAATAAAAGAAAAGATTGGTTTTAATGTTTGTCATCAGTGATTTCAATTAGTGTAAACCTCGTACTAAACCATCATTTAGCTTATCAGGTTCAATCATCATTAGCTTATCGCGTCTGATATCTCTCCGGTGTTCGAGATAAATTGCAGGGCTGTGAACATAAGCGGATGCACCAGCGATGGCGGAGGACTTTCTTTATCAGCAAAGTTGTCATTATTGGAATCCTTACGTGATCAGGCTCGCCTATTCCTGGAACACTGTGGAAATGACGCACCTGTGGAATACGGCATCAGTTCTGAACATTTTAGCAGTTCTGTTTAGTTTTAATTTCGATCTAGTTCTACCTTACATCTTCTTGCAGTTCAACAGCACTTAAATTATCGACTTGAACTCTCCTCTTACATGAGTTTCTGTGTCCTAACAGGGAAAACTTCTTACTAGGCAAATTGTAGGGCGGTTGTGTCGTATTTTTTTCGCATTGCCAATGCGGGTGTATTATATATTATTGTGTTAAAACCCATTGTTCATGTGTATTTGTATGCAATAGATGCATCAATTTTGCACATACCGTCAATACTTTCCGAAAGACGTACGCGCTACTCTTGATGATTATATTATCAGTTCACCTTGCATGCTGTGCGGATACATACACCGCCCGTGCGAAGCGGTCGTTATGTACACAATTAATTATGTTTTTCAAGTGTCGGCTACTCAGTTGGACTAACTAATTTGCGTGTGCTTATATAGGAAGTTAAAATTATGTTTTATAGGTCTGTTGCTTCGTGGAAAATATTATTAAATGATGCGGGCCAGGAAAAAAATCCCCGTTCTGTAGCAACCCTGCATACGTTACCTTTAGATAACAATTCAGAAGAAAAAAACACTATTAGGCATAAAAAAATTGTGCTCTGATTGTGCTTTATTGGCTACATCTATCTCCATATTGTGAGTGTAAGCAGACAGTGTAGTAGCCGTCGGAAATGCCAGCCTCGGAGATCCTGCGCTGCAGCTCTGCCATGTTTATATATATTTACCTGCTCCAGTTGGATTTATTTTCCTTTGTAAGAGAAGGGGACAGTTTTGTTTCCGGTGTTGTGCAATTGTTTACCTGCTTGGGATCTTTTCCTCTGTGTAACCGCAACCCACTGAGAATATTTAACACTATATATTCTCCAGCTAACTGGCACCCATCCAAAACTTACAACAGTATCCTTCTCGTAACTGGAAGTCATCAAGAACTTATTACCTTATCCTTTGTGTAACTACAACCCACTGAGAACTGGTAAAACTACTCTCCATATACGTAACTAGAACAAATCAGAAATCTCAAACAGTATCCTTAACTATGATTAATCAGAACTTATAACCTTACCTTCCGTGTAACTGCAACCAAGTGAGAATTTATAACGTCTGCCTCTGTGTAACTGCAACCCAAAATAGAAAACCCGTAGTTGTAACGAATTTTAATTTTCAACTTACCTGATCATTGATACCCAATGGCTTAGCTCTTCAGTTTCTACACTTCTCCACTAGTATCTTCCGACCAGCAATACTGGATACACAGCGATCTCGTACATACTTCCTTATTTGTTACTGTGGGACAAGAACAATATGCATTATTACCTTATCCCTAAACTGCCCTTCAATTCATGTCCATTTATATGTCAAGTGTTTTGAGTTAAAGTTGTTCGCACCAAATAAAACCAGTTTTTAGTGTTGGCGATGACCCTCGTGAAAGACGATGCGCGTGCCCCTGATATGAATAACATGCATTATTTCTGACGTGTATCATACGCCAGATATTAGCAAGTAGGAAGTTCAGATGTTGTGGTTGCAAGCCCAAATTATTCATTAAATTTTGCTCTGTCGTCGCACTCTGCACGAGCTCTTGCTAGCACTGGTAGTTCTTATCAAGTGGTTAATGTTAATCACATTATAGTCGAGGCGTCAAAAACACGGACGTGAATTGTATCGGCGCGTATCCTCTTCGTTGGCCCGTGTTTATTTGTGGTTATATGCTCTATATCGTGCATTGCCCAAGTCTCTTGCTTTTTCGATTTAGATTTCATAATATCGAAAGAGGCTTGTATGTAATTCCGCGTTGGTGGGGCTTTAACGTCGTCATTCCGGTGCCGCAAAGTTTACAGCGTAAAATACATATAAATTTTTGAGTTAGTAAGAGCTGTCGTCGGTATAGATATTTTTATGACCAAAGCTTAGGGCGTATATGTGCAGCGTATACATATACTATTCGGATAAACGTATTCTCTTAGTGTCAACACTAATCCATTAGGTATGGCAAAAAATTAATGGATAAAAATATGTATAAACGAACTAACAATCAGATAGTTGAATTTATATATCTGATGAAGAAATTCTAACCTTGGAGTAATAAACAGCCAAGTTTCTAGCTTTATCAAAGTTTGAAGTTCAAACATTGAAAACGTCTGATCGAGCACCTATTTGTTGTTACATGGATGATTAATTATTGCACTTTCTTCCCCCGTCAAAGCTTTATTTTAACTCTGAGTTCACTGCTCGTAAGTTGACGTAAAGATCAAGGCAGGACAAAGACACGATGCCCTCATATGGCAGAACCACAAAAAAGCGCGAAGAAAATGGAGCTTCACTTGAAGCAATTATTTTCGCCGCATTTCAAGACGGCGGGGACCAGCTTGTATGCAGTGCGGGATCGTATTAATTGACCTAAATTTGTGCGTTTGAATACATGTAGCATTTGTTCGATTCAGCTCTCATGCAATCTTGTACTTTTAGTAGCAGCAGCATCCCTATCCATATGTTTGCCTATTTATCTTCTTTTCATTTGAGCTTTCATATTTTCTAGCAAAAACGGCAGATTAGCTTTTATTTATAGTAGATTGTAAGCCTGCATGATTTTCGTTGCATGAGCGTGTGAAGACAGTTATTCTGCTATTATTTATGTATTATTCAACAGTCGGGCGTTTCATATACAGTAGTTAGTTTGCGGTTAGTAAGCAAAGGTAAAGTCACCTTGACCCAACACGTACCCTGACTAGGACATCGATCGTATGTATTGGTACGTGTTGCCGATAAATACCCACTAAGGCCCTGAGGAGTGAGAATATGACAGTAGTCGACTGCAGATTGTCCGAGCTATAGAGTTAAATAAACGGAGGACGCAATCCACAACTTCCATCCCCTCTCCACCCCCACCGCTTACCCTGTGCCTTCTTCCTGGGACTGTGAATGATAGAAGTGCTGACGCTGCATTCAAAGTCAGAGTTTTCTTTCTGACTCCAAATTAGAACGATTCACCACAATTTAAGGCAGTCAGTTTGTATATTGCTCTCTCGAACACTGTAGATATAACATTTTCTACTGCTATGACTTACTAAAGTGTGCTATTCTTCCCCATTCGTAGCAACCTTGCATCTTATAAGTTGTGCTGTACCTTCACTGCATGGACACATAGGTCCTCTAAGTCACTTAGATTAGATAAGATAGCTGGCAGCAGACGGGCCGACGGACCCATTTCCGCAGGGAGCAGCCGAGTCTCACGCTCCGTCCCTTTCTATGAGCTATTGCCTTTATTTCTACAGATGCTAACGCTCCTTCTCCACAGCTCGTGTGTACAGTCCGCAGTATTCTTTTTATTGTGTTTATTTCCATTTTCTATACTTGCCTGTGCTCTTGATCTTCATCTGTGAGTTAGAAATTAATTCCTCAGAAAATATGCGTGTCCTGATACGACGTGAATGCTTTCAATAACAGAAAATTCAGACGAATCTGTCTGATAGTCTTACGAAAAAAAAAAAATGTTTGCCTTCTTGCCTTCTCAATGCACGTTTCATCTTGAGAATCCTCATATATATTCTATTATATGTGGAATCTATTGTGTTTTACGTGCTTTAATTGTGCATATGCCCTTTTGTTGCTTTTACTGATGCTCAAAACATCAGTATTGTGCATTTGTCTTGATTAAATTACATCAGCTTCAGCGAGTTGGAAACAGAGGGTGTGTTGCATGACGATATGCCCTCCCGCGCTTGTGATTGGTGGAACTGGCCGACTTGCTAACGTAATGCAAATAGAAAGCTCTGATTGGTTGATTGAACGTCGCGTGACCACCGTGAGGAGACAGGCGCGATAAGAACGTTCGCTGCAGGGCTGCACATCGGCACAATATATGTACTAAAAATAAAGCTAGCATCCTACTGAGCCTCATTATTTTCTCATGATTATATACGTCATTGTTGGGTACGCAGGACGATGACGGACGCAGGTATGTAGATCGCTCCACTCTCCACAGAATAATGTGCACTCAAACTTGGAATATTTATCAGTAGAGTCAGCACTCCTAACTATGCAAATACAGTCACTTTCGGAATACCGGTAATGGCGGTGTTCATCAAAGCGAGTAAATGGGCTCTCAACAACCGATGCAATATTTACTGAGATGAAATGTGTGCTTGCGCTTTCACTAATTCTTGATTAATGTGTGTTTCGAATCTTAAAGAATTTATTTTTAAATTAAATACCTAATTATTTCAGGCAGCTTTTTATTAAATGAAAAGACTACTCGCATTTCAGTTATAAACTGTAATGCACTCGCATTTCAGTTATAAACTGTAATGCGATGATATTTCAATATATAGTCAGACTTCTACATGTTGACGGTACTTGTCCTATTCTTCCTTTTCTGTTCCGTCTTGCTGGGCCTATGCGTGTTGATTCAGGGTGAGAACACTCGCGTGCACAGGTTCCACGTTTTTACCGATACACTGAGCCTCCCGTGAGTTTTTCCTCTTTGAAACACTGTTTGCCGTGACCGGGAAAGTTGATTTAAACTGTACATTGCAGATTCAAATACAAAAAGGCACTCACACTTTAGATATTTAAAATCTGTTGAACAAGGAGGTTCCATGACCCTACGGAACCTATTCTTCCTGTATCCATGATCCGCTTAGAGAAACATTCATGGCTGACTGAATATTACCTTTATTTACACAGAACTGCGTGTACGTTCGGTTTATTTTAGGATATCTTAAATTAAGTGTAACATGAATGTTTGTTATTCATTTGATCTGACTCGACTCACGTTCCTGTTTAAACAGTGTGTGCTTCTGGTTCTTAATGCATGTTAATAAAGAAAATAGCTTGATGTGGAAGTTGCTATTATGCGCTCTATATACACGCAGAAAAGTTTGTTCTTTACGAAGCAATAATATTTAATCGTAAACGACACTATTGTTCATCGCAACGCTCTTGTTCATCTGTTGTTCATCACAAACGACAATGTGCATTGGCGCAAATTCAAACGACAAGGTAGTTTACAGTTAACTAATTTTGCTTAATGGCAAACAACCATTTTTTTGTCTATGTACATATAGCGTCGCTGAAATCGATCAGCTAAATATTCTTTCTCTAGTTTATTTTCGTTAGGTGCTCGTCTAGGTTAATATTATTGAGTTTTATTTAATTAACAAGCCCTTCATACAAACTGTTAGGACGGCAAGAAATTTCCTTTTATCCTTTCCAATAGCTGCACACTACCTGCAGACTGATGTAGGCTTTTCAGTTATCAAAAAAAGTAAAACCGCTACATAAGTTAATACATTTCGTGTCAATTCGAATGTTATAGGTTAGAAGAATAAATGGTATTTTCATTTGAACAAGCTAGTTGATACAATTGCGTAAATGTCGCCATTCGTCTTAATCCTGTGACGTCAAATGTCGTCTGTGTTTTCGTCGTTTCGGAAAGCAATGCTGTTCTTACAAGAACCCAAATATCGGGTAAATTTCCGAATGCAAGTATAACGCCTAACATATACTACCTTTGTTTGTCCCCTCAGAGCAGAACGCTGCTATATAACTTGGCTGTTGTACAAGGAAATTGTTGTAGTTTCCGCTCATACAGCAGCAGATACACAAGTATCTATCAAAGCCCATAAGGCCAATATATGATTTTACAATATATAGCCCGGCATATATCGTAGACACATTACTCTTTTCCGCGAGGCTAAATGATACTCTCACAGAAATAGTATTATGAAAAACGTACGAAAACATTGTAATCGCTCCGTAAATGGTTAAGACCATTCAACTTCGTCCGTACAACGGAACACAACGAAGGACCGTTATTGTTTCACTTTTTCATCCCATACACCGATAAGTTTTTAAATGTAATCTTTTGTTGTTATTTCATCCTATACGTCAGTATTGCAAGTCCAATGGCTCGTCATGACTTCATCCTCTACCCCAGTATTGCAAGTGTTATGGACCGTTATGACGTCATCTTATTCACCAGTATCCGAAGTATTATATGGATTGGTATGACTTCATTCTATACGCCAGTACCGCAATTCACAAGTATAAGAAGACGATATGGTTTCATTCCATGCAACGGCGTATAACGTAAAATGTAGGTTCGATCATTATAACATTACGCAACTTCTTCCCATACGTCAATATGTATCGCGGACGCCGAGGTGCGTGCAACATAACACAAAGGGCCATTGAACTACATATAGCAATAGTTTTCGCCTACATACCGTTATGTATCGTAAGCATATAGCCGGTAAACGGGCGTATATCTGAAAATGTAAGGCTGTATAAATTTCCATATGTGACGGCGTATTACGCAACACATAAGACCGTTATAATTTCCGCCCATACAGCGGCAGGTAGAGATCTTCATCGTCTAGTTTACGGAAACGAGCGATGGCGCTGAACGGCAGCAGCGCGTCAGGAAGAGAAAGAGACCGACCCTTCGTGGAAGCAAGCGAACACCTGTGGAAAAGGGCAATTATTGGAGCTGAGTCATGATGCTGCTCCTGCTGTCCGCTGGTCACCCAATTGAAATTAGTCATTATTATGCTGGCCCTTTTAGCTCAATGCCCTTGCAGAATTTTTGCTACCCCAGCCGCTGGTTTTAAGATTCTTGCATCTAGGGCGGCGCATAATTTTGTTTGGGGGGATAGTGCTGCTAATATAAGATGGTCTCCCAATTGAAATTAGTCATTCTTAGCAGGTGCCTTGGTCTCATTGCCCTAATAGAATTTTCGGTTTCCCTGGAATCTGAGCTTCGGTTTTAGTTGTTGGGGTGACCTATACTGACAAGGTCTCAATTCACATATATACTCCATCCGTTTTAACCCTATGTAGTTAATGCCAAGTGTGTTGGAAAGAAGACTTATTGAACATGTCATTCCTGTCAGAAACCGAAGGCTTATATTATAAGTGATCATTTTGGCATTAATTGGCAGGATATGCTGACCGGTGCATGCAGTAATCTTCTAAATATATGACAGAAGGTATAATGTGTTTCTTACGACATCTCTTTACTAGTGCAAATAGCTGTCCAATTATTATAAGTAAAGCTAAACTACCAGTTACCCTGTACAGTTCATTGCCACAGGAACTCATAACGTTATTTCTAGTGGTGAGTCTGAAAGTCAAAGCAAGTTGTTTTTGCTTACTTTTTGCAGTTAGCTCATAGATGAATCATTAAGGCCAGTATTTATGTTTGAAGGTTACTGCCCAGGACAGTACAAAATTGGAACGCCGACCACTTTGCCACGGGTACTGCGTTGGCTTGCGCATATCTCTTTTAATTCTACATTAGTTCAGATTTGCATAGATTCATATTATTCCAGTGCGATGTTCAAACATGTACAACTGTTGTGACGTCCTCAATGCTATACTAGTGTTACTCAAAAAACCTGGTACATTCCACATGATGTATTTGTCAGAAATTACAATTTAACTCGTTAAAGCCGATTTTTTAGCTTATGCCGAAAGAATTAATTTGTTCTCAATTATGTACTTAATGTTGCTTCCTTTTTCCACTGTCGTGAACTCCATTGGACCCAAATTCATTCCATCTGCGTTTTGGCGCTCCTTTTATATTAAGAGCTGTTTCAACGACCAGTGTAAGTTCTTGTCGTCCCTTTCCAATTTCCCAAGCGTAAGCACGCGATCGTGGATGGTGTTTGCAGTGAATAATTTTTCATCCTATTTTACTGATAATAATTTTACTAACAATTTGCTTGTACAGGGTGCACTGCAACTGTTAACTTGAAGGATCATGAAAATTAACCCCCTCTCGACTTCAATTCTACAAAGCAGCATACTCCTTCCTTCGGTGCTGTGCTAAGAAATTTTTTTTTTTCACAAGCAGGCGGTCAGGCATCACTCATATGAGTTGAAGTTGCTTATCAATGATATACAATGCTATTACTTGAGTCGATTTTTTTTTCTCTCCAGCCAAAAGTAGTTTCGTCTATCAAAGAAAGATATCTGACTAGTGAAAAATATGTTACAACTAAACCCTCGCGCTTTTCCTTCGTTGTTGGTCTACCCTACCCTGCAAAAGATCTTTTTTTTCGTTGGTCATCCACTCCATTTGCACTTCGTGAATTCAGAGCAAATAAAAATTTCGTACGGGAAAAGTGTAAAAAAAGATCAATGACAGCGCCAAGAGAAACTGTAGTTATCTTCACTGCTTGAATTTCAAAGTTGGCGAAGAAGTGCATTCAATTTTTTAGACTTCCTTATACTTTCACTGTGCTGTCAGACAGAATCTCACGTGTTTACACGCTTCGTAATGCTATGAAATTCAAGTACCTTATAATTATCAACTATACTATACTATACTATTCTACAGAGGCATTGCATGTTGATCGCCTCCGAAGTAAAGGATAAAAGCTCAAACATCAACATCGAAGACTTACTACCCTCAGCAGCTTCGAAATCCCCGTCTTCATTGTGAACATTTGAAACAAAACCTAACATCGGAATGGTAGCCGTCGTTGTATATGTTACACTGGGCCTGACATCGGAATGGTTTGCAGCCAGTGTATTCTACATTGAGCCTAACGTCTGAATGGTAGCACTCAATGTGTATGCAACACTGAGCCTGACATGGCAATGGTAACAAACATTGTGTATGCCATATTAAGCCTGACATCGGAATGACAGTAATCTTTGCGTATGCCATACTGTGTCCGATATTGGAATGGTAGCTATCTTTGCGTATGTCACACATTGTCCAATATTGGAGTGGTAGCTATCTTTGCGTATGTCACACCTTGTCCGCTATTGGAACGGTAGCTATCTTTGCGTATGTCTCACCTAGTCCGCTATTTCCATAGTAGCTATCTTTGCGTATGTCACACCTAGTCCGATATTGGCATAGTAGCTATCTTTG
>LQNS02278169.1:1176188-1201901 GCA_001587735.2 Parhyale hawaiensis | reverse complement strand
AGAAGTGCTGACGCTGCATTCAAAGTCAGAGTTTTCTTTCTGACTCCAAATTAGAACGATTCACCACAATTTAAGGCAGTCAGTTTGTATATTGCTCTCTCGAACACTGCAGGTATAACATTTTCTACTGCTATGACTTACTAAAGTGTGCTAATCTTCCCCATTCGTAGCAACCTTGCATCTTATACGTTGTGCTGTACCTTCACTGTATGGACACATCGGTCCTCTAAGTCACTTAGATTAGATAAGATAGCTGGCAGAAGACTGGCCGACAGACCCATTTCCGCAGGGAGCAGCCGAGTCTCACACTCCGTCCCTTTCTATGAGCTATTGCCTTTATTTCTACAGAAGCAAATGCTCCCTCCGTAGCTCGTGTGTACAGTCCGCAGTATTTTTTTTTTTTATTGTGTTCATTTCCATTTTCTACACTTGTCTTTTCTCTTTATCTTCATCTGTGAGTTGGACATTAATTCCTCAGAAAGTATGCGTGTCCTGATACGACGTGAAAGCTTTCAATAACAGAAAATCTAGACGAATCTGTCTGATAATCTTACGATTAAAAACAAAATGTTTCCCTTCTTGCCTTCTCAATACATGTTTCATCTTGAGAATTCCTCATATATATTCTATTATATCTGGAATCTATTATGTTTTACGTGCTTTAATTGTGCATATGCCCTTTTGTTGCTTCTACTGATGCTCAAAGTATCAGTATCGTGCATTTGTCTTGATTAAATTACATCAGCTTCAGCGAGTTGCAAACAGAGGGTGTGATGCATGACGATATGCCCTCCCGCGCTTATGATTGGTGGAACTGGCCTACTGGCTAACGTAATGCAAATAGAGAGCTCTGATTGGTTGATTGAACGTCGCGTGACCACCGTGAGGAGACAGGCGCGATAAGAACGTTCGCTGCAAGGCTGCACATCGGCACAATATGTACTAAAAATAAAGCTGGCGTCCTTCTCAGCCTCATTATTTTCTCATGATAATATACGTCATTGTTGGGTACGCAGGACGATGACGGTCGCAGGTATGTAGATCGCTCCACTACTCTACAGAATAATGTGCACTCAAACTTGGAATATTTATCAGTAGAGTCAGCGCTCCTAACTATATGCATATATTACTGAGATGTAATGTGTGCTTGAGCTTTCACTAATTCTTGAGTAATATGTGTTTCGAATCTTAGAGAATTTATTTATAAATTAAATACCTAATTATTGAAGGCAGTTTTTTTATTAAATAAAAAGACTACTCGCATTTCAGTAATAAACTGTAAATGCGATGATATTTCAATATCTAGTCAGACTCCTGTTGACGGTACTTGTCCTATTCTTCCTTTTCTTTTCTGTCTTGCTGGGCCTATATATATATATGCGTGTTGATTCAGGGTGAGAACACTCTTGTGCACAGTTTCTGCGTTTTTTCCTCTTTGAAACACTGTTTGCTGTGACCGGGAAGGTTGATTTAAACGATACATTGCAGATTTAAATACAAAAAGGCACTCACACTTTAGATATTTGTAGAGGTAACATTATTCCAAATACACATCCTTTCTGGAAATTCATTTTAAATCTGTTGAACAAGGAGGTCCAGGACCCTACGGTACCTCTTCTTCCCAGCTGTGAACCTGTATCCAAGATACGCTTAGAGAAACATTCATGGCTGACTGAATATTACCTTTATTTATGCAGAACTGCGTGTACGTTCGTTTTATTTTAGAATATCTTAAATTAAGTGTAACATGAATGTTTGTTATTCATTTGGTCTGACTCGACTCACGTTTCTGTTAAAACAGTGTGTGCTTCTAGTTCTATAAAAATGCATGCTAATTAAGAAAATAGCTTGATATGTGGAAGTTGCTATTATGTGCTCTATATACGTACATAGCGTCGCTGAAATCAATCAGCTAAATATTCTTTCTCCAGTTTATTTTCGTTAGGTGCTCGTCTAGGTTAATATTATTGAGATTTATTTAATTAAAAAGCCCTTCCTACAAACTATTAGGACGGCAAGAAATTTCCTTTTATCCTTTCCTACAACTGCACACTACCTGCAGGCTGATGAAAGCTTTTCAATTATCAAAAAAGTAAAACCGCTGCATAAGTTGATACATTTCGTGTCAATTCGAATGTTATGGGTTAGAAGAATAAATAGTATTTTCATTAGAACAAGCTAGTAGATACAGTTGCATAAGTGTCACCATTCGTCATAATCCTGCGACGTCAAATGTTGTCTGTGTTTTCGTCATTACAAAAAGCAAAGCTGTTCTTACAAGAACTCAAATATCGGGTAATTTCCGAATGCAGGTATAACATCTAACATATACTACGTTTGTTTGTCCCCGCAGAGCAGAACGCTGCTAGCTTGGCTGTTGTACAAGGAAATTTTTGTAGTTTCCGTTTATACAACAGCAGATACACAAGTATCTATCAAAGCCCATTATATGATTTTTCAATATATAGCCCGGCATATATCGTAGACACATTACTCTTTTCCGCGCGGCTAAATGATACTCTCACAGAAATAGTATTATGAAAAACGTACGAAAACATTGTAATCGCTCCGTAAATGGTTAAGACCATTCAACTTCGTCCGTACAACGGAACACAACGTAGGACCGTTATTGCTTCATTTTTTCATCCCATACACCGATAAGTTTTTAAATGTAATCTTTTGTTGCTATTTCATCCTATACGCCAGTATTGCAAGTCCATTGGATCGTCATGACTTCATCCTCTACACCAGTATTGCAAGTGTTATGGACCGTTATGACGTCATCTTATTTACCAGTATCCGAAGTATTATATGGATCGTTATGACTTCATTCTGTTCGCCAGTACCGCAATTCACAAGTATAAAAAGACGTTATGGTTTCATTCTATGCAGCGGCGTATAACGTAAAATGTAGGTTCGTTCATTATAATATTACGCAATTTCTTCCCATACGTCAATATGTATCGCGGACGCCTAGGGTCGTTAAAATTTCCCCTCATACAACGGCGTGCAACATAACACAAAGGGTCATTCAACTACATATAGCTATAGTTTCCGCCTGCACACCGTTATGTATCGTAAGCATAGAGCCGTTAAACGGGCGTATATCTGAAAACGTAAGGCTGTATAAATTTCCATATATGACGGCGTATTACGCAACACATAAGACCGTTATAATTTCCGCCCATACAGCGGCAGGTAGAGATCTTCATCGTCTAGTTTACGGAAACGAGCGATGGCGCTGGGCGCAGCAGCGCGTCAGGAAGAGAAAGAGACCGACCCTTCGTGGAAGCAAGCGAACACCTGTGGAAAAGGGCAATTATTGGAGCTGAGTCATGATGCTGCTCCTGCTCTACGCTGGTCACCCAATTGAAATTAGTCATTATTATGCTGGCCCTTTTAGCTCAATGCCCTTGCAGAATTTTTACTGTCCCAGCCGCTGGTTTTAAGATTCTTGCGTCTAGGGCGGCTCATAATATTTTTTGGGGGGACGGTGCTGCTGCTAATATAAGATGGTCTCCCAATTAAAATTAATCATTCTTAAGCAGGTGCCTTGGTCTCATTGCCCTAATAGAATTTTCGGTTTCCCTGGAATCAGAGCTGTGGTTTTAGTTGTTGGGGTGACCTATACTGACAAGTTTTCAATTCACATATATATACTCCATCCGTTTTATTCCTATGTAGTTAATGCCAAGTGTGTTGGAAAGAAGACTTATTGAACATGTCATTCCTGTCAGAAACCGAAGGCTTTTATGTGGTTATTTTTGGCAGTAATTGCCAGGTTACTCTGGCCGGTGCATGCAGTAATCTTCTGAATATATGACGGAAGGCATAATGTGTTTCGTACGACAGCTGTTTACTATAGTGCAAATAGCTGTCCAGTTATTATAAGTAAAGCCAAATTACCAGTTACCATGAACATTCTAGTAGTGAGCCCGAAAGTCAAAGTAAGTTGTTTTTGCTTACTTTTTGCAGTTAGCTCCTATAGATGAATCATTATGGCCAGTATTTATGTTTGACGGTTGCCGCCCACGGCAGTACAAATTGGAACGCTCTAACAATCCTGTCCGACGACTTTGCCGCGGGTACTGCTTTGGCTTGCGCATATCTCTCTTAATTCTAAATTAGTTCAGATTCGCATGGATTCATATTATTCCAGTGCGATGTTCAAACATGTACAACTGTTGTGACGTCCTCGAAAGCTATACTCGTGTTACTCCAAAAACCTGGTACGTTCCACATTATGTATGTGTCAGAAATTACAAAATAACTCATCAAAGCCGATTTTTCAGTTTATGCCGAAAGAATTCATCTGTTCTCAATTATGTACCTAATGTTATCTCCTTTTTCCACTGCCATGAAATCCACTGGAACTACTTTCATTCCGTCTCCGTTTTGGCTCTTCTTTTATATTAAGAGCTGTTTCAACGAGCAGTGTAAGTTCTCGTCTTCCCTTTCCAATTTTCCAAGCGTAAGCACTCTAACCTCGATTGTGATTGCAGTTCCCTGTCTCTCGTGATATGCTTCCTGTTTATGTCCCTTTCATTTCGTATCTTGCAGCACCACGTGTTAGAGATTGTATAGTAAATCGCGTATGAATCTAAAATCAAAGTTATTGCTGTAATGTACCCCGCCGTCAAAATAGAAGTGAATAATTTTTCATCCTGTCTTACTAATAATAATTTTACTAGCAGTTTGCTTGTGCAGGGTGCACTGCAGCTCTGAACTTGAAGGATCATGAAATTAACCCCCTCTCAGCTTCAATTCTACAGAGCAGCATACTCTTTCCTTCGGTTATGTGCTAAAAAAATCGTTCGTTTTTCACCATCAGGCTGTCAGGCATCACTCATATGAGTTGAAGTTGCTTATCAATGATATGCAATGCTATTACTTAAGTCGATTTTTTTTTTGTCTCCAGCAAAAAGTAGTTTCGTCTATCGGTCAAAGAAAGATATATGACTAGTGAAAAATATTTTACAACGAAACCTCGCGCTTTTCCCTCGTTGTTAGCCTACCCTACCCTGCAAAAGATCTTTTCTTCGTTGGTCATCCACTCCATTTGCACTTCGTGAATTCAGAGCAAATAAAATTGCATACGGGAAAAGTGTAAAACAAGATCGATAACAGCACCAAGAGAAACTGTGGTTATCTTCACTGCTTGAATTTCAAAGTTGGCGAAGAAGTGCATTCAATTTTTAGACTTCCTTATACCTTCGCTGGGCTGTCAGACAGAATGTCACGTGTTTATACGCTTCGTAATGCTATGAGATTCAAGTACCTTATAATTATCAACTATACTAGACTACTCTACTGAGGCGTTTCATGTTGATCGCCTCCGAAGCAAAGGATAAAAGCTCAAGCATCAACATCGAAGACTTACTACCCTCAGCAGTTTCCCCGTCTTCATAGTGAACATTTGCAACTAAACCTAACATCGGAATGGTAGCCGTCATTGTATATGCTACACTGGGCCTGACATGGCAATGGTAACAATCATTGTCTATGCCATATTAAGCCTGACATCGGAATGACAGTAATCTTTGCGTATGCCATACTGTGTCCGATATTGGAACGGTAGCTATCTTTGCGTATGTCGCACCTAGTCCGATATTGGCATTGTAGCTGTCATTGCGTATGTCACACCTAGACCGATATTGGAATGGAGCAATCATTACGTGTGCCAGACTATGTCCGCTTTTGGAATGGGCAATCTTTAAATGCTGCTATATAGTACGTAGCCTAGAGACTCTGATATAATATGTGTGTCTATAAGCCAGGCTATAGGCACCTTTAACGTTGAACTGAACCGTTCCTTACCTAACCTGTTCTTAGCTTTCATAACCTGACGTAAGTTTAACGTACTCCCAAACTGACCTAATGCTATATACCATGCATGGGTTCCCTTAGGGTTACGAGATGACTTTCCAAGGGGTGTGACACTTCGATAAAAAAGTGGAATACAATAAATTTGTACACAAATTTGGTATAATCTTATTTCTTTATCGAAAAACTTTTACAGGGGTGCCCGGCTTAGATCGAAAAGGTTGGGAACTGCTATTAACTATACGCATCACCCATACCCTTGTGGTGCATGTAATTTTGTTCGTGAACAACATCGCCTTGGGATGCATGCATCTTTCTATAACTGCATGCATAGTCCTCTATAGAACCGTATTACTGAGCCTTCAGCTGACATTTAGTGAAAAGAGGATATTGTCCGTGTTGCTTCATGGCTTCCTTTTTCTTTGCTTGTTTATAGGCCTTGTTCTTTGTCTCCGCTTATGCTCTCTGGTTTCTTAGCTCTCACATTTTGTCTCTATTAAAACGTAAGGTGAAATTTATTACTTTCAAGCGATTTAAAGTGCATCGATAATCTCAAGTATTCGTACCTTTAGAACTATACATGAGATGAGTATGCTCAGACAGTTAGACTCCAGTATACATTGCATCATATCTTCAAATCCTAAAGGGTCAATATCTGCCAGTATTCTCAAGTTAGCATATATGACGCAATTTCAGGGCCCATGTCCGCTTAACGTATCTGTGCATCGTTCTAAGTCCTAAGAGGGTCAGTGTCTTGCACATTTTTTTAGTGAAGTATGTATCAATTTTATAATTTCTGGCCTGCGTTTGTACGTCTCTTATATTGAGCTGGCCCTGAGAAGTTCGTTGATCTTTGGGCATATACGCACACACCAAAGTCTTCTAATTGTCAGAGTTACTTTGTTGGTGAGAGAACAGGTTCCTGAGATAATATACCTGTTAGTACGCGTCATCCTTACGCCACGTGGTGGCTCCTGGACCCCAGACACAGTACATAGACCTGCTGTTCAGTGCGTAGGTCTGCGGTACGTATGGGACGGAAAGTTCTAGAATAGGTGACATCGGCAACACTACAGCTGGCTATACGTGGGATTGCGATACACTTGACTTGTTGGTATCGAAAATCTCTGAAGCTTCAGAAACCATACACTAGGCTAGTTGGTATCAGAAACCGCTGCACAGAGTAGGGTCAGATGACAATGAACTAGTTAGCTGCGAAGAGAAATCGGAAAAGTGCATGTATATATATAATCCATGGCATCACAAGCCACTGGATTGGTTGGATCAGAAGTATGCTACAAGGCATCAGATGCCAGTGGACTAATTGACGTTGCATTTAACTGTACTATTGGCATCAGAAATTATAGGAGCAGATGGCCTCACAAACCGTATTGGACGAACTTGACATTAAAAGTATGCTAAGTGACATCCCAAATTCATAGATAGAACGGTAAAAAAAATCACTAACTGGCTATCCAGCCACGGACTAATGTTTTTGACAGTTTAAATGGTACAAACTGTTTGCTTTAACACCTCTTCACGTTCGTGGCTAATATTCGATCATTCACTGCAGTCAATTTTGAATAGAGGGTACGGAAAATCCATGTAAAAGATATCTTACGTGTCTCCAGAGTAGTCGAAGTACATGCCGGTGTAGGTTTGTAGCTACAGCAAAAGCCTGCTCTTTATCTCAGCATCGACTTGAGGCAGTCTAGTTGGTGCCTTCTAAGTCCGAAAAAAATTAAAGTGGGGCATTTAGAGCCTTTGTTTCTGTAGTGTACATGCATCTGGGAATGTTGCAAGTAGTGTAAAACCTACAAAATGTGCTATTCTACTTAAACACTTATAAGGGATGATGCTCTACTTTGTTGTTAATGGGGCTATATAGGAGGAAAATTGGATAGTATATATAATTTGACAGATCACATCGAGGTGTTTGATTGTATCGATTAGATCAAACTAGGCGTAATGCTGACCGTGACAGTTTAGAAATATTTGTATAGTAGTGTTATTGCGTGTAATAACAAGCGGTAGAGTTCATCTCGGTGAAATATTAACGCAAAAATTTATGATCTTTTGAGTTATTAGCTAATTACTGTGACGTGCGTGGTAGTGGAAAAGAATTTCAAAATGGCTTCCATCAGCTATGTAACATAATAGTTTTAGTCTTGCATGGTTACACTTCTATTGGATGTCAGAGAGAATTTTGGTGAGCAGCTGTTTGACTGAAAAATTCAACATTTTATATCATATCCAGCGTCGTAAAACATATTACATAAAAGCATTCAGCGAGAGCAACCTCCGCCATTTTCCTGATACACTGTATCCAATCATGTATCGCTCGTTCTCTTACACCGATATATACATCAATTTCCTGTACTATGATCGATGAACTCTCATTGATTAACTCTTAAATCATGCCCTTTGCATTATAAATTTTTTTAATTGCCATCATCTAGTGTGAATGATAAATGCAGTATTGGTATTTGGGTCAGGAGCGTCTGGCTGTCTGTCACCTCGGAATGGCGGCACTCATTGCAACAGTTCCACCAACCAAAACGTTGCTTACCTGTAAGAAGTTAATGTGGTGCAATGCGTGCCACTGAACTCTGCATGGAGAAGAGTTCGTAAACATCTTATACGCCGACTTCTGTATGGAGAGCCGTCGCTCCGTAGAGAGTGAGAGTCGTTGGCCAACGGGACTTCCGTGGTGCGGACCACCGGGTTACATTGCATCATGTGCCTACCAGCACTGACTTTCCTATGCCAACACCATACTATGTAATAGCTCGTTCAGCTTGTGAGCGGACCCTCAGCTTGCATTTTGTTCTGATACCCAGTGAAAGTCGGTAGCAATTATACCCATTGCAAGGATTTAATTTGTACGCGGCAACTAGACATCCGCTCATAAGATGAGCTTGTGGCGATTGCACAGCTGAGAGTTGGATATATCCAAGATACTCACGGGGCTTAGTAATGGAAATTAGGTTAGCTTTGCTCTTTGCGCCCAACCTAAGTCGAACCCCCGAATGTGTGAGACCTCCTCTCTAATCTGAAAGTTTAACAGGTCAGTCGCCACTTATTCATTTAATAAATTGTCCCACTCTTTACATTGGAAAACGGTGATTGCAGAAATGGATTGCTTAGTGCGAACACGTCGTTTTTAGTTGCCTGTGACCCATTCGCCCACCTGACGTTGCGGGATCGTGCGTCCTCCAAAGAAACGCTATGTAAACTGTATTCGGAACATTCTTCTTTGCGTGCCTACTTTGTTTCTTTCCTTTATTCTACTCCTAAGCTATATATAATCTTGGTTCTCTTTTTCTTCTTTTTCTTGTCAGAGTTACAGTTCTCATGTTCGGTGTTCTTACGCGCTATAGAGTTCCTTTTTCATTACACGCTACGTGTCTCCTTTTTTTTTTTATCTTGTTTAACCCCTTAACGTTTAAACTTGAGAAACCTCTCTTTCTTTTCTAAAAAAAATATAACTATATATGACTTTCCGTAGCTAGCTTCCCCTAGTGTCGTGCTTCCAGCAGAGGAGAATCTGGTGATTTTTGCTCGCGGATATATGATGTAGAATCAAATCATCCTATGGATAAGTTAAACAATAATGGGAATTCGATTTTATACGCACTTTATAAAGAATATTCAGTTAAGAAGATGTCAAGCCCTGGCGCAGGCTAACGCCATGGATGTTTTGCCATGGCACTCCCAGTACCCATTTTACATGTATTAATATTTTATTAGGGCTTGTGCTGAAGTACCGGTAATATTTGGCGGATGCAAAGATTGTTTGTGCAACGAAATCAACTCTATTCATGTGATCTTCCCTCAATTGGCTGCTTGGTACATTTCCTTGCAAAGGAAGATGTCTTAAATTGCATTTAATTCGTCTGAATTATAAAACAACCTAAATACATAGTTCATATTATGATTAACATACTATTACGGACTGTGTTTTTGTGGAATTTATGCGTCAACAGTTTTTATTGGGATTTGCATGCCTACTTTTCCTATCGGTAATGCAGTTCTTGCCGTTTCTTTATGGAAGAAACTCGATCAACCCTCTGACGCAACCTTGTCTTGCTTGTCTTTGGTGGTATATCATATACTTAATGTAATCTAAACAGCGTGTGTTCCGATAAAGAGGAGAAAGGTAACATTACGTCATGAATAAAAGAGTTATCGACTAAGTGGACAGTTATGGTCAATTTGCAAAGAATTTTGTTTCTATCATGTAATTTATTATTTTGGTCTTAACAGGGTTGAACCTGCAGAACAATTTCCGCATAATCTTAGAAGAACTCCAAGTTAACAATCTTGCCTTTAATTCTCTTGCGGAGATCACTACTTGGAACGTTGCATTTTAAACCTATAGTAGAAGAACCTCACGGTACACCTTGAAGAATATAAAAACTGATGGTGCGCCATGTTTTTACCTCTGCTTAAGTTTCATCAGCTCGACCAACGTACCTATACGCTTGAGCCGTAAGGCCCTCTTTAATAATGTGGCAATTTAATTGTACCCTCGCTGCAGTCCCAGTGTAGACTAGTGACGGACGTATCACTGTAGTGACGTACGTGCGTGCGTGACGTACATTGTGACGCGTGCATCTGTTCTCTGACGTTATCACTTACAGGGTTGGTCGGCAAGCCCACGAATAGGAAAAATTTCTGTGAGAAATTCAGTGTTGAGTATTGTGTATCAAGTAAGAGAATTGGTGCCACTTTTGTCAGTCCAAAAATTGAAAAATTTCAATGAGAATTAGAAGAGGTTGTCATTGTCTACTTATTACTTAAAAATCAATTGTTCAACGATACTAACTTCATCGGATTTTACATGTTATGGGTTATTTAGCTGTTCGCAGGTAAATTCATCGAATGGTAAAGACACTCAATAGTAAATTCATTGAATGGTAATTTAATCGAATGGTAGACCCTAGAAACCATTTATCATTCGATGAATTCGCCGTTTATGATTTACCGGTTCCCAATCTTATTCTATATTCGTCCAATCTTAGGTCTAGCTTTGTGGGGACTATATTATCCCTTCATTTCTGCATGTCTGCGCATCAGCAAAATGTCTTGACCCTTTCTCATAAGGATTTGACATGGTCTGAAACAGGCCTCTGTGACGGCACGCAACATATACTAGCTCAGTTAACGAAGATTCATATTTTATGGCAAGCACTGTTGCTTTTCTTGTCACTACAATGTCTTTTTTATATCTTTGTATTGTACGTGAATTCTGTTAGCGTTGCCTAACGACGTCTTCCGATACCAATGAGGCAAATACTATATTATGCCACTGCTTTCGGAGGACTTCTGATAGTGCAATACTCAAATGTATGTCCGTTGAGCATCAATGTCGAAATTAATTACGCTCGTTCGTAGCCGTGCTACGTACGACAAGCTGTCTCCCTTTTGGACAGGAACTTGTGACATCTTTTCCCTTGGTGCCCGCTCTTCTCCAGTGGTTCTTCAATTGTCCTGTGGTTGATGTTTCCTCTTTATCTTTTTCCTCGTAGGATCATCCAAACTATGATCGGAGGGTACGGGCGGTTGGGCGCCAAAACTAAGCTTTCGAGGCTTAACTTGTCCGAAACTTCTTATACAGAGGCTTGCTACTCTGAACCCTGCATGCTGCAATTGTTGAAGCAACTCAGTTACGATGAGCCGGCTGAAAACTGCGTTTATGAAGCAGGACTGAGTTTCTGCAAGTCTCAAGAGGTACCAACTAAAATTCAGTATAAGCCTGAATCTCAAATATCTTAAGTCGAAGCCGCCGCACCTGCCTGAAGTTTGGGGCAAGTTAAGCCTCGAAGGCCTAGTATTTAGCCACCCAATCGAATCTACTCCACACCAGCTTGGGTTCCTCAAATAAGGTTTCATATCTATTAAGCCTTCCTGGAGTAATCCTGCTGCTTGGCATGTATGTAAGTTACTACCTCTAAATACACATTCTGCGACAACTTATACCCCTAGTACTATTACCATTTGGCTTGAGCTAGTAGAAGTATATAATGATCATTGATCTAAGAATTATGGTATTTATGAGCCTAATATTACATATATCTAGACGTGTCCGTGTAAAAATAATACAGCCCTAAGTTTCTCGGCTTGTTGCAGTGCGTTGCTCGATTAGTTCTTCAATGTCTTTGGCCCCGAAACAAAATTATGTAGGAGGCGTTTAATAATGCCAGTATGCATACAGCGTTTAAGGGAATGTAAAAGGAATTTCTAACGCTACTCTTAATTAAATGTAAAGTCTTAAATAATATTCTTAAGTGATTAGTTCTTTCGCGCACTGCTACCTGAATCCTACATGAAGGAGTTCAGAAAAATGGAGAAACTTCTCTTTAGCTAAATAGTACTAAAATCTCTCATTTTAATTGAATAAAATGATCGTTTCTCAAATTTACTGTATAGATTGTAGTCTCGGTACTCATCAATGTGGCGTTTGCATTTTTCCTAATTCAAACTATTAATTTCATAAATTGTCATTAACTGAGTCTGCGTCAGCGGTATTTTCTATAAGGACAAGCTGAATTATTTGTGAGACGCATAACTGTTCTATCAATGGATTTTTCTTAGCAGCGTCTTGTGTTTCCTCGTGTTGCATAGCGCTTCATTTGGGCTTCATTACCTATCTATGGCGCTCGGACGTGTAGTTCTAATGATAACATTATTAACTGGAGCACTCTTAGAACGCATACCTCCGCCGTGCAAAGCATTGTTAGCGAAAATTTCAACTGATCCTGAAAATAGGATTTTTTCCTCTATCATCAGGAAAATTTAGTTATTTGTGGCCCTCGATCTACAGTAATGACAGTTTTTGTAGTTTTTTGATGATCCTTCCTTCTTCAACTTTTTCAGTTAAAATGTTCTGACAAGCATTTTGACAAGTATTTGTCAAACACAAACGGACGGACCGATTATCATAAAATTTGACCATCAGTGCGCTTTAACATTTTAACCGGTTCCTGCAAATTCCTTGAAGATGCATGATAACTTTTTGAGTTATATTTCTTTCACATATTTTGATAAACATTAGCCAAACATAGAAACGGACCAACTGATCAATACGAAAATTTGGTCATTTGTGTCATTTAAAATGTTTACGAATTCCTACATATTCCATGAAGATCCGTTCCTAACAATTTGAGCTATGTTACTAACAAACATAAAACAAACATAGAGAAATTAGAGACAAAAAAAAACGGACCAACAAATCAACTGAAAAATTTGATCATTTACACCTTGCAATAACTCAAACGATTCCAGCAAACTTAATAAGGATCGATCCATAACTCTTTTTGCGCTATACTGCAAAAAAAGAAGCAGACAAACAAACAAACGGTTGAATATATCTTCATCAAAAGTTAATCACTGTTCCTCTTAACATACCTAACAATCCCTGTAAATTTCGTAAGAATCCGTCCATAACTTTATGAGTTATCTTGGTGACAGGCAGTCAGACAAACATACAGATAGACAAACTGACAAATATATAAACAGACAAACTTGACAATAATATTACCTCCTCAGCGGAGGTGATGATAATAATATAAGGATTGTCTTCATCTCTACATATGTGAGACCCAATTAGAACCAGAAGTACTAGAAAAAAAGAAGAGAAATGAGGGCAGTGTTTATCCGACTTTTCAATATGTGATATCTGTGGAACTAATTTATATATTCAAGATACGAGTATATTTTATTTGCCCATTACTTAAGATACACCGATTAAGCCTGATTTGCGTTATGATATCTTTGTTAGTTCTGGAGTTATCACGGTGTGAAATTCGGGAAAGTTAAATCGCAATTATTTTTCTCGTTCTTTTCCGGTACTTTGTACCTTCTGAATCTGGGGTCCCTTCATATCTATTAGTAAAACAAAATTCAAGTAATATAATTAAGAAATTTCGCTTTAGAGACCTTTTAATTGCCTTCAAACGCGTACTTATTGTAGTATTGTAGATCTGGTAGATAAAAGGCGGGGCTGTTTTATAGCGGAAATCCTGCTTTAAGTTGCTCATGTTATAGTAATTTAGTTTTTATCAATGAGGCTCTATACAGTAAACAACTGTAATACGCTAACTTTTACTGATTCTAGTGTAATTCTGGAGAAAGCAGATGTTAACCAAAAGGTACCAATAGCTATATGAATGACGAAATTATGTATTCTCATGATTTAAGCCTTTGAATTTACTGAAATTGATTCCAGAGTATGTTGTTCAATAAAGTCGTCAAGATTAATTACTGTAGATGTTTACTCTAATGTACTTCAGAAGTTTGTGGTAGCATCAATTTTTTATGCTCATGGTTTATCTTATGTTATTTTGCCGCTTTTTCTCGTTAATAAAGTCAAATACCTTTCCCCTCTCAGTGATAAATCTGTAGGTCTTGACGTAACTCTTCCTTGCTGTGCAACCCATGCATTTTTCCCAGTTTATACCGTGTATTATTTAACTATATATATGTACTCTGCTCAAAGCTTACAAATTGATTTTTTCCACCGTCTTCACGCATGCAGGCGACGACAACCCCTCGTGATATTGAAATACAATCGGCTCGTTATGTGCATGAACTTGGGTGCACATTATGAATATTGACTCATCGCGCGACAGCCATATGGTTTTCCGAACGACAGAGCTTCAGTTTAGCCGTGCGGCGGCCTCTCATTACCAACCTCAGGGCCTCCATTATTTGCCTCCTGTACACGACCTACACCAGTACCTCATATCAGGGACGTATCATTCGACAAGCGCTACACCATGTCCAACACACTTGCGGCGTATTCACACATGCAGCTCACGGAGCACCGCCGCTACGCAGACGCGTAGATTTCCTAGTAATGCGGATGACACAAGTTCCACGCGGTTGCAGCTTCACGGGATAAACACAAGTGTTAGCAATTACTGCCGCTTTAGTAAAGCGTCGTTCGGAAACCTGGTGGTGGTCGTATCCAGGGAAGGAGGAAAGGGATAGAAATTAGAAGTTAGGCTTGGGGTCAGGAAATGAGCTTATCGCGCTTATGGAGCAAAGTGGCTCATTTGTCGTGTTTGAGACGCTAACGAAGGGCAAATGTGGTGTTGGTAATTCAGCAGTTTTCAGATCCTTTTCTACAGCAAGAAGACTTTCTCAAGGAAGTGCATGCATCTGCAAGAATGGAGCAATTTAATTTTTTTTTCTTTACTAACGTTACATCCCCATCTTACTATTAGTTTTTAATCAGAAAAAAAGCTGTTTCTATTTTCATCTAAATATTCAGACGGATAATCATAAGATGGTTCGTCATTTTTTGACTTGGCGTATCAATGAGTTATTAAAGCCGCATAAAAAATATCTTCCTCATAAGACCGTAACAAATTCTTGGAGTAAACAGCAATATATTTCCAGATAATTTTCATGTTCAGGTTAAGATTTTTGTGTGCCGCTAGGAGTCACTGCAAATTAATCATTGGCTGGTTACCTTCAGATTTTCCATCTTTTGAGCGCGTAAACGGACGTTCTTACGATTTTTGACACAACCTATAAAAGTTATTGTGTATTGATGACTGTTAACTGTTATATGCGTACTCTAATGATTCACACAGTTATATTATTGCCAGCGAACGAAGTGAGAGAGGTGATAATGTTTTCGTAGAAGATTTAAGTACATATGGATATATTTGTTTGTCTGTTCACTCAAAAACAGGGAGAAGAAGTTTCAAAATGTTCATAATTTTTTGCAAGGAGTCAGGTGGGGTGACCTAGATGTGAAAAATACAAAAACTCTGGAGTTTGCTTGTCATAAAAAAATGACGCCATTCATGTTTGTCTCCCCTCCCACCGCGAGTGATAGTCTCACGCCCTTCGACGTTCTAGTAATTCGTACGTTTATTTTTTTTTTCGACTTCTGCGACGTGTTTTTGCTTTTTGTGAAACCTCTTCACAACTAGAAACAATTTTTCCATGCTGAGTAAAGTGCTTTTGCGGCAGTAGAGTTTTTGTCTTGCAACCTGTGATTTGTGGTAGCAATCGGGATATCTTCAGTGTTAAGCTGATAAGGTAGATAAGGAAACCGAGAGTGAATTTTACCACACATCTCTCGGTCATCCTCTGTTATCAATAAGGGATTCTCCACAGCAATCGATAGGGCGAGATGACACGCCGAACGTTCTTGTTTCCCGCCAAAATGTTGGAAACTTCCACTCCTTGCGCGCTCATTTTGCTTGCGCATGCGCGCTATAATTTCACGCTGAATTACGCAATCGCCCCCCTCGGAGGAGCTATATTAGGATTTCCTGCCCTGCTGGAATGTAGATCCATGTCGTGCAGAATCTGGGGAGTGTCCTACAACTTGCTTAATGATACATCGCACGAAAGTAGCCTGTGTTTTGTATTTTCATGCAGACTAAAATACCGATGGATGTGAGAAGCAAATTTTAAGCAAACTGCCAGGCCTCCAGGACGTCTTTCCTTCGTGCCTGCTTAGCTTCCTCCTATTTTCATACTCTGCTAATGATAGTTTGTTGTGTTCTTCCTTTTCTTTCTCAACTTGCTGTTCCCATGCGCGTTAATTCAGTGAGGAGGCGCCCTCGTCCTCGTTTTTATGTGTTGGGAAAATGAAACGCTTAAATGCTACCTTAGAATAATAACAGTTTCATCAAATTACCAGAACCTTGTGTGTGAGTGTTTTTTATTAATATCTGTTAATTCTTAAAAACAATCGATTGCGAGAAAATATTTGGTTTTGTCATTTTATTGTGGCATTCCTTTTCAACGTTTTTAGCCTCGGAATTCCTTGATATCTAGAGTCAGTCGGTCTTGAGCATCAGTGATGGTGAAGTTTCAAAATTTTGCAGTGTGATCATTTCCATTTACTAGTACTATATATCAGGTGCTCAGAATGCAGTATCTCATGCTTGAGGAGCAGTTTGCAACATTGATTAGGAACAAATGAGATTATTTGAGTATACGTGCTATAGCTTTGATTCTTCAGATTAGATATATAGCAGGCAGTAGACGGACCACCCGGCCCATGCCCAGAGACCAGCCGGGGCTCACGCTTCACCCCTCTATGAAGTATTGCCGTCATGTCCAATTCATTTAGATCTCTTTGGAAGAAAAGAAAGCGTAAAGAATTAGTTACTAACCTACGATAAATGTTCCTTTCTTTGACATGAAAGTAGTAGGGCTGGTGCCACATAACCTTGGTACAGTTTCGGTTCGCGATTGCTCCAGAATTAGTGAGAGGCTGGTCACCGGCTTAGCGAAGGCATCCTGAAATTGTGATTACAACACTCCTCTGTTAACATACAGTACTGTGCTCAAGTTCTCTCCAAAACCAATGTATAGGTATATCATAGTTCACCTGCCTGCACGTACTTCATCCTCGCACGTAAACACTGTTAATGAGTCGTTTATCTAGAACATTCTGCGAGCAGTACGTTCGCACCTCCACTACCTTCAGATAAAGGTCCTAGCTCTTGCCTACATCAAGATACTTGTCTTATATTGTCACAGATTCTTCGAATTGTTTGGTATCGAGAAGCGCTCAAGTATATTATTATAAATATGACCATAAATATGAAGACCCTGCTGTTATCTTTCCCTAGTACTTGTCATTTACCTGGGAAATGAAAACAATAACTTGCATACACGTATAATCAGTTTTTCACAAGAGCTTTCATTTCACTTCCTAATTTTCAAGTTTTGAGCAAGTTTATAGCACGAAAATAAACGTTTTCAAGTGACTACGTATGCAGATTTGATTTTTATGAGGTTAATCCGACGGAAAAATTTAGATGCTGTGATCTTTACGTTTGGGTCAGGGCATCATTGTTATGGGCATCATTTTATTGTTATGATATTAATTTGTACTTCAAAAGTTCATATATGGCTCCTCGCAAAATAATTTGTTCTTTAACGCTTCTCGTCGCGGAGCCCTTGTTTGCAAAATACACTTCTTAAGTAGCTACCTGTTAGACCAATATTTTATTATTTTTTGTGTTTCTTATATGTATATTAGGAGTATTTAGCGTAATATAGTCAGACATGAATTTATATATGTTTTCTTTCAGGAAAATATTCTATAGTTATTTTATTGGCTAGCGCCGGGAAAATCAGAGTTTAATGCTGTACTTGTATAATCTCATTTCTTCATTGGATTTATTCAGCGAGCCTCATCCAGGACCAGTTTCGCTTCACTCACAAACGCAGAATAATTTGTTACCCTCAACAAGCCGCTGTCGTTGGATTCAATCAGTGTCAGCACATCAAGTGCAGATCGTTCTATGCCTCTCGGACGCACGTCCCCGCATTGTTACAAATTTCACGGCTCATTTGTAGCTCAATTTACTCAGATTGGGAAACTGCTGGTAGTGGGTAAGAGATCCTAAAGTGACCAGTAGGTGTGGGACTGTTTTTTTTGTGTACTTGGTGCTTAAAATTACGAACAACAGAGCCAACAGTGACCAGTTGGTATACCTACAAGCACAGTGTGCACTTTTTATGTAGAATATTCCGGCTTTCTACTCCCTATAAGAGACCAGTTGACTGGTATTCTCTGTGTTATTTCCTAGGATGTCTATTTATTTTATGTATTCTTAACTTTTGCATATTAGCTTTTCTGAGGGTCAGCTCAATGATTGAGTGAACTGATCGGCTTATAATTCTGATTACCGAATTGTCAGGAATTCCAGCAGTAATGNTGACTGGTAGTCTCTGTGTTATTTCCTAGGATGTCTATTTATTTTATGTATTCTTAACTTTTGCATATTAGCTTTTCTGAGGGTCAGCTCAATGATTGAGTGAACTGATCGGCTTATAATTCTGATTACCGAATTGTCAGGAATTCTAGCAGTAATGTGCTATTTCGGCCGTGGGATGGAGTGGCCGGTCAAGTTGGAGGAGAACACTCCAGGTTTTCTTTTATGTTGTTTTGTTTCATTTATTTTGAAAAATATAAAAATTTTCAAAATTTAATATACTGAGATCGCATCTTTTTATATTATTAAGAAACAATTTAGAGATTATTTCATAAATTCAACATGCCTCGATTTCTGTTTTTATAACGCTTAAATGCGTCCGTATAGGCTTGGCAAGAAACCTTTGGGAACACGCGCATTTTTCCCGCAGTTAATTCACATGAGAATGGATTTTTTTTAGTTTCTGGTGAACATTTTGTCAGCCTGGAGCCTTTAGAGTACTCACGGCTCACTGACGTACTCACTGCTGACGAACCAAACTGCTTCCAACTCCTACAGGAACGGTTCGGTAACGCTTTAAATAGTGCCGTTCCTAGGAAAATAGCTAGATGTTTAATGCAGATGGTAGAGAGTAAAGTACTTTTACACGAAGTGCAAGTGCCGCTCATTCTGTGAATATATTCGCACTTACCGAGGTGCCTCACTTTCTCGGTAAGGTATTCATTTGAGATCGCTCATACGATGGGTGCTTCTCAGCTCGCATGACCATTTTTCTTCAATAACCTAGTCACATGCATCGATCTGCTGTGACCTCGTCCGTACTGATCTGTATGCATGCGATACTGGAGAGTCGGCCCTGTCGCATCTGCCCCCTGTCTTTGATTATCGACATTTTTTACATGTTTGTACGTGTCGGATATATTCACTATCTGTTTTGGTTCATCATGTTTTACTAAAAAGTTACAGACAGTATAAAAAATGGAAATTGTATACTCCTCATGTCTGAAATACATTTTCATGAATTGTACATTTACCTTTGCATGTTTCGACAGGAATTTCCTTTCATGATTACCTTGATGGTAATGCCTTGGTGAAAGTGGAAAACATCTGACAGATTTGATTTTTCAGATTTTTTGGCTAATCATGTTTTGGTACAATGTTACAGCTTGTAGAAGAAATGGAAATTATTGACTTCTCATGGGTGAAAAACTTTTTCATGAGTTGTATATTTTCCTTTGCATGTTTCGATAGGAATTTCCTTGAATGATTACCTTGATGGTGATGCCTCTCTGCAGGGCCAATATGGGAAAGATCTGCCAAATTTGATTTTGCAGATTTTTTTCTGAAAATAAATTGCAAGGTAACCCGTTAGCGATTTTACAAAAATTTCGAATACCTTCGATTTCACTGATATTGATTGCAGTTATAGTCCATAAGATAGTCAGAATAAATTCACTATCTGTTTTGGCTCATCATGTTTTGCTAAAAAGTTACAGCCTGTATATAAAATGGAAATTTTTACTCCTCATGGCCTGATGGTAATGCCTTTGTACCGGGTGAAAATGGAAAAGATCTGACAAATTTGATTTTTCAGATTTTACCTGACACCTGTAACGCCTAAACAACACATCAATGGGGAAAACAGATGCTGAATTTGCATTAACTTTATGATAAACTATAACTACAAATAATTTGACTTACTTCGATATGGGCAACCGTTTTCGTGAATTCTCATAGGTATATACCTTGACGAATTTTAGGCCAAAATTTTGACATGTCGCAGGAATCAAACGCCCATAACGCCTTATCAACACATCAATGGGGAAAACAGATGCTAAATTTGCATTAGCTATATGATAAACTATACTTACAATTAATTTGACATCATTCGATTTGGGCAACCGTTTTCGTAAATTTTCATAGGTATATACCTTGACGAATTTTGGCCAAAATTTTGACATGTCGCAGGAATCAAGTAAGTCAACTCTTCAGATTCTTGATATGGTCGGAGTTGACTTTCGTGAGCTGTTCCACGGTGCGGTTCTCCCCCTTTTTTCTTATAATAATTACTTTCATTTTGATTAACTATATTTAAAACAATTATTACTACGTGCCCCATTGTTACTGCACTTACTACGTGCCGAATTATTATTGCACCTACTACGTGCTACATTATTATTGCACTTACTACGTGCCCCATAATTATTGCACTTACTACGTGCCCCATAATTATTGCACTTATTACGTGCCCCATAATTCTTTGGTTATCTCAAAGTGTGTACCTAGAAATTTTTTCACTAATTTTCATGATTGATGTATAGATCAGGGAAAATTTTTCAAGTTTTCATCGAAGGTCTCAGATTTGCTCGAAAATGTGCTGAGACGTTAGTAATAGTTTAGGAATTCGGAAAAAGTTATCATTTGCCCTCTCAAAAACCTGTCATCGCTTTCCACCTGTGTCCTTTTTTCCAAGTGTGTCCTTTTTTCCAACTGTGTTTTGTCCTTTTCGTTTTGGCTAATCATGTTTTGCAGAAAAGTTATAGCCTGTATAAGAAATGGATATTTTTTACTCCTCATGGGTAAAATTTTTTTTCATGAATTGTACATGTCTTTGCTTGTCTGGACAGGAATTTCCTTGTACGATTACCTCGATGGTAATGCCTCTTTACTGGGCCAATATGGGAAAGATCTGCTAACTTTGATTTTTTGAGATTTTTCTGAAAAAAATTTCAAGGTACCTCCTTTGTAATTTTTACAAAAATTCCGACTATCTTCCATTTCACTGATATTGATTGCAGTTATAGTCCATAGTATAAGCTCACTATTCGTTTTTGCTAATCATGTTCTGCTAAAAAGCTACAGTCTGTATGAAAAATGGAAATTTTTCACACCTCGTGGCTGAAATACTTTTTCCTGTCAAAGTTTCGAATTTCCTTGATGGTAATGCCTCTGTACAGGGTCAATATGGGAAAGATCTGCCAAATTTGATTTTTCAAAAAAATGCATAATTGGAATCGTGTGAGGTGTTGGAATTCTTTTTTTTTTTTTCGGTATGTTTAAAGTCTGGGACAGACACCCGAAGGTTCCAGGATTCGATATATGAATTAAGATTAATTGTTTGCTCTAGGAGAAAAATTATACCAACTTGCTAATTATGTCGATGAGTGCGAGTCGGAGTCTCAGGATACCTGGAGTCCAAATCGGGCGCACACTTATGATACTCGTGAGTCGGAAAGCGGAGTACGACGCCTGACTTTCTTGACTTCCCAACCTATAGCTTCCTGTGGCTGTCTTGTATACGTCACGTAAGCTACACAGCCTCTTAACTTGTGCTCGTAATTTGGGCTATCCATTAATTTCTCCACTCTGATTGTTCCATTTCTTACTCTACTTGAATTTTTTTCTAACATTTTATGGGTGATTTTACGAAGTTTGGTCATTATACATAGATTTTCAATGGTTATAGCTGTGAGCGCGCAGTGCAGCTGATCTATACACCAACTGTATTTGCAATTTCTGTTCATTCGTTTCAAAAATGTACTACATTTTCAATTATTTGTATTCAGTGGCGTATACTTTATTTTTGGCATCTTCCATTAGCAGCCTTTTGGACATTCGAAGCAGGCCGCACCACGCTTCAAAGGACATAAAACTATTGTCGGATCGGCCGTCACATACGTTGATATTTCCTTTTCGTTTGTACTTGTTGCGCCTCGGCATTCTCGTAATTAATCACCATAGGTGTCGTTGAATTGTGCATATTTTACAATATTGAACTTATAGTTTAGGCATCTGCCTTATAGTCGCAACGCTGGCAATTCCATTTCATGAAGGGTTACTGATAATTTCAAAATTAGGTTTACGTACTTGTATACTTTTATATTATCTGCATATTTCCTGAGCTTTTTCACTATTGGAGTGTGTATCATAATCGCCAAATCTGTTTCCTCTTTCCCTGCTCTGTTATGGTATGGTGTTTGTCAACCATTAACGCTATGTGAAGTTTATGCTCTTGTATCCATGCAGTTTCCGTATTTTATCCGCCACCCAATGGGAATTTACTAGGCAAATAGCTTTTGCCTAGAGGAGATAATGTTTACTTAAATTTGCCGCATGGGTGGTTTCCTAGTCGTAAAATGTAGACGATTGTCCGCCATCGTCTAATGCCGCCTCTAAACACATCAAACAAATGCCGATATGGACATAAGTACGAATGGTATCTTGCCCCAGCTTATGCTTTTATTTTCCTATTTATGTTCTCGTACATGATCTTTTTCGAGATTTCTGCTCCCATCAATATTTTTTTCCGATTTTCTGTTCCTATAAATGCACTTCTTTCTCAATTTCTGTTCCAATTGATGCACTTCTTTCCTGATTTCTGTTCCCGTCAATGCTCTTCTTTTTAAATTCGTTATTTCTGTTCTCGTAAATGATCATTTTCCCGATTTTCTGTTCGAAATGATGCTCTTCTATCTTTCCCGATTTCTATTCCCATAAATGGCTTCACTGTTTTCTGTGGCACATTCTATGTATTCCTTCTTTCTTCCGCTGTTTAAATCGCGGCGTACGCTGTGGTTATATAGTGTGTGTTCTTTCTTCCACGCTCAAGATGACGTGCGTACGCCGATCGAGGGTGGGGTAACCTAAACTGGGAATTTGACCCAATTGTGATAATTTAGCGTTTGGAATGGGACTTCTCATAAATCGCTATTGAGGTGTTGCTCTTCATGATGTAAGTTTTTCTTCATCAATAGCCGTCGTCATACTTTTAATTAGGTCCTGGCTATTCATTTTTTATGGGCCTATATCGGCGACATGTGATTTTTTTTAATTTTGTATTTTTCAGTTACTGATTGATAGTTATAAAGGTTTTATTGAAGTGTTTTATTGTCCATTAAACTTTTCCCGTTGGCAGAATCGTACAGTGAATGATTAAAGCGATGTGAAATATACCATTTGAGCTTCTTTTCCAGAAACTTGCTCATGTCAGCGGTTACTTTCCCGTACTCATGAGTATACTCTACTATAATATCCTTGCTCATTTAAAAAATTAAATGCTAGTTAGGGAATATCTATGAAATATTCAATGTGACTCTGAAAAACTGAAAATAATATCTCACATTGGTCATGAAACTGGATTCTGAAATTTAACAGGAAATCCGAACGCTGTTCTCGATATCATTTGGAGTTTTTGATATTGGCTAGTAAAATACTTGTAGAAAAATAATTATATGGCCAATTTAATACAAGAATCAGAATACAGCATTCAATATCATTCGGGGAGTTTGAATACGTTGTTCTTAATTTCCAAAAGGTAATCGGAGAATCGAAGTATAATCTCAAAATTATGGCATCAGAACAAAACTCAAATAAGAAAAGTGCAATAAAATACACAGTAACTGGGTGTCAGTTTTATTTTTATCAAGAGTGCAAAAATTTTCACACCTATACCTATAAAGAAAATATATGCATATAAATATTTATCAATGTTCAAGCAATTTACTGAAATATGCAGCACTAATACAAATAAAACACAGTTAATTCGATCACACTATCCTCAGTCGTATTTCCATTGAAGAATTACCAATACAGCGGTTAGCCAGTGACGAAGTTACCTGTTGTTTTAATTATAGAACTCTTCACGGGTATGTACAAAATGCTGAAAGATCACGGGTAGTGAGAGCGATCGAACTGAATCAATTTCATTCGTTTCACTGTAAAAGTAATAAGAATACATAGTTAACATATCTACAATGGGGAACAAGCTGTACGGGTGATTTGTCGTGTAAGTGAAAATAGAGTATACATAGAAGTTATACAGTTTCTCTGATAAAATCAGTAATATAAGATGTAATTTTTTTGGTGAACATCAGTTATGTTGATTGAACAGAACATCGGACAGAAGTTGGGGAAAGCTATATGTACTTTTGATCGAATAGTACTTCAAAATCAAATTGAGTATTTGACCCGAAAGACTGCTAAGTATGATTAGCAATACCATGTTTTATATTTTGTTCGATTTGAAATATGAATATTACCGATCACAAAATTTCGTACAATCTTCGTGACGGACGTTACTCCCAAAATATGCAAGATTCTGAGCAAACTTTAGCTTATTGCGACTGACGCATTGCTGGAATTTCATCGAGTGCGTTAATAACGCAAATCACCCGTAGAACAATTGCTCCCGGTGCGTAAAACTAAACATAATCTTAGAGTACATTTGCTTCGGCAGAACACTTGAGGTTGGTTCGCTGGGACAGAACTAGAAGAAAAACTGAAGAATCACTTTAAACACACAACCAACGAAAACAAAACTTGAGAATCGGCTGAAAAAAAAACTTAACAGCCAGAGAGCTTTACGATGAATCTGAGTGTCTGCTTTATTAAACACGCATCGTTTTTATCGTAATATGTGAAACTACAGGTTCAACTGTAAAAATAAAAAAACGTACTGCCGTTGTCATCACTGATGTACAAACCTTCAAATAAACCACTAACTACGGCAACGTTGTAGTTCTTTAAAGAAAGCAAAGTAGCGTCTATTTTGACAAATATACTACATATTGATAAGTCGTTAATGATGGCCATTGACGAGAACGACAGAAACCAGTTCGGTCGCTGTATAATAATGAAAGACCTCTGAAGGCACTGTTTTAATTATACACTCAAAAAATGAAATTACACTTGAACAGACAAAATCAATTCTAAAAGATTACCGTAATGACAGGTTGCTTCCGTGTGTGGGCACCGAATATTTTGACTACCATTGTGATCAAAGTGTCAAATACATCATATAATTTGCTTTAGGGAGTTTATTTACCACATCAGTTTTGCAGAGATAATTATTTACTAAAGATTTAGGTCACAAATATTGTCATAACGGCATTATTTCTTAATAGTAACACCAACATTGTGTAAGCAAAAGACAGGGAAATATGAAGATATAATGTCCAAGGGCACACTCGACGTCACCTCGATCTATATTCGCACACAGAATAAAAGAAAATTGTTTTCACTAAAAAGTAACAATATTAATAATAATAAAATAAATAAGAAAATATTAAGTTACTACCATATTACCAGTGGAGCAATAAAGTTGAGCATTGACACTGTCATGTACGTTTTGTGAATATATAGGATGGTAGCATGAAAAACCCTTGTTGGAAAAGTGGCTCCAGACTACGAGTAC
>LQNS02278169.1:1147823-1175346 GCA_001587735.2 Parhyale hawaiensis | reverse complement strand
ATTATTGACAAGATGAAATTAAAGTGGAAAATAGGGAAAAAGAAGCTCACCAAACCAAATTAAGGACCTACACGAAGCTAAATATCACGTCCAACGCTTTAATGAGAGCGAGCTGATGGCTGTCAAGCACTGGTTATAGTTGTTAAGTAGAGCAAACACTAAACGTTTTTACCTGTTTATTTGTTTGTATCTATAAGAGCTGTCACAAATTTACATTGGATTCGGGGTAACATCGAACCATCAGAGCTGCCGAGCAAGGCATTTTAAGTATCTCTCCCATTCAATAGCGAAAGAAAAGAAACTGGACGATTGATAACAATGGCAGAGAAAAATTGAAAGCTCTGCCAAATTGGCTTGATTGCAAAGTCGGTAACTTTCTAACAATGCTCAGAACTTTAATAGGTATGATGAACAAAATGACTTTGTCAGAAATTGCATCAGCCTGACGTACAGCTGAAACCAAACGGTTGTGTATGTAATTTATGCCAACAGATTTTTCAGAATCTATCAATGTGACCGCCGTAAAACTGTAAATATCCAAATGAAATCCTTTGAAAGCACGAAAGCGGAAGTTAAAATTGACTACCAACTGTTTGCGGAAAAGGCTAAAATATGTAGGGCCTAAAAACCTAAAATTTTAGCTGGCACTCACAATAATCTGGAAGTATCAGTAGCTTGACAGTCATCAACTTGTTAATGCAGGAGTAAAAGCTGGCCTTACATGTTTACATACAACTGACTTAGAAACTTGGCTGTTGCAAATCTACACAATAACATTACAAAAAAATAAAACACTGTACAAGAGAAATGTCTTAATCTGTAAAATGCCGATTCCTTCAGGGCCCAAACAATATACACTTTGATTAGTCTGCTCATATTATCAGGCGAAAGTTGTTCATCTTCACCAAAACTTTCGAACATACTATTGAAAACCTAAGCTTTTAACCCAAAAGTCATCGGGATCCATATCCACTTACTATAATACACTGTACAATTTAATGAAGAAGTTCTCAACCATTTCTCTATCTATCTTGCAAATTACTAAGCCCATTATCTAAACCTACCTACAGACGAAATAACGTGTAAATAGTTTGATGACAATTTTTTCTGAAAAGGATGTACTAGTAAAATATTAAACGTTTTATTAATGACGAATTGTTTCGTTCCGATCATCGTAACAACAGCACAAGAATAGAGCCATTAAATAAACCAGATTCAAAGTACTAAAATTTCAGTATCTTTTAATCCGCCCAGAACACCCCAAGTTGAGAACCTCGACTGAATTAAAGCTAATGAAAGACTTGGACCAAGTGCCGCACAAATTCGACACCTCTACAACTGAGAAAAACAAGAACGAGTTTTGTTAAAGCAGGTTATCCCGTGAAATACTTTGTCAAATATACGCTATATAGTGTGCGTCACCTTGGTAATTTAAACCCTGAATCTATTTCAATACAATAGGTGTTGTCCCAGTTTAATTTAGGGGAAGAAGGGGGGGCACATGAAATAATTTAAGTAGCTGCAAAACGGTAAAATGCATTTGCAGTCAGAAACGATAAAGAGAGCACTGTAAAATTCAGTAACTGGATATTAAGTAGATTCCATTCAAGAAACCATCTGCAGAAGCGAGAGCCTAAATAAACGGATCACAGCAAGGTTAGAAAATTACTGCTGGAATACGACTCACTCGTTCAGTTTTTCTCAGCGGTGAAACGCATAAAAATTTCGGTGGCAGAATCATTGGCTGTCATCTCATCGGACTTTTTTTTTTTTAAAAACATAACACGCTGATGTAGCCACCGAAATTCTTCAGAACTTAAAAATAAGCGAGATCATTTGAAAGTTCAGCATGTATAAACTACTTAAATATAATTAACTTACTTCTGAAGCAGTAAAATAGTGTGTAGTATATTGAAAGTACAACAGCCCATAATGCCAGAAATAACATTATATTTATAACTAAGCAATCACTCCTTATTTCGCTCTTATTGAGGCAACAGCAGCTTGAAAACGATCTTCTACACTAAACAATCTCATTTTTGATATGGAAGTACAGCTATATCTGTTTAAATATTTTCAGTAACAAGAACAGCTTTTTTGTGAGATTATCTAGCGGAAAACGAGATTTCGAGATGAAATTGGAGCGCAAGAAGCGAATAAGATGACAAAAATATCTGACGTAAAACTGATCTGTTGTATCTATAAAAGGGAACGAATAATAAACGCAATTTAAGAGGATTATCATACTATACAAGCCAATAATAACCTAACATGTCTTTCTAGTGCTACCAAACGTATATTACAACCCTTATTATAAATAAAATTAAAGTCTTATACTTGGATACGAACTAAATGATATATAATAATGTAATAGATATAAACCTAACTTGAAAGACCATTTAGGCAGTGACTGGATTTGAAAATTATTTTCAAATCTCAGTTGTGAAACTATTTCAATTTATACATCTTTCTTTACCATCCGGATATAATTTTTTTTCAGCGTTTAAAAATCTGATTCTGTTTTTACATTTCGTGATTATCTGGATTACAATTTCAAATTCGTGTTAAGTTTTGGTGATTTAACTTCCAGCGTACAGATGAGTGTCGTCATCCTTGTCTGTGACTGTACACATATGTCATGAGCAAACGATGTGCCTTTCAAAGACTTGCAAAAAACCAAACGGAATTAAATTATTTATATAGATTGAGCATAGTTTGATGACACGAACTTAGTTGTTACGTCTTTCTCGACGGCCTTTCTGAGCATCATCACATATAATCACGTTGACAAAAGGAACTCTACAACGATATGTCTAAGACAAAACAAATACTGCAACGATAATATGCACTAATAACAGGTGGGATAACCTCTTTACTGACCTAACGTATTGACAAAAATGAATGGCAAATGTAACAGAATATTGTGAGCACTAGCTGCTTAATTGCGGATAGTGAATCAACTGATATTAATTATAATTCAAATACACACCAAGGACACTACGGTTGACGGAACCAAATTGCTTCCCGTATAAACATTTAGTTTGAGAGTTTAAAAACATAGCTCCATTTACTAAACCAGCACAAAGAACCAAGTTCTTTATTCAGCAAAGTCTATATGTTTCTAGGTAAGTCATTTCAGTACCATTAACTTAAGTATATTACGTGTGCAGGTAGTCGGCATAGCAACATACTTGTTAATATTATATATGCTATACGCAAGCACGTTAGTAAGAACTTTTCAGTGGGCTTGGATCAACATAGGGTACAGTTAGAAATAACTGTCAAACTTAAAAGCACAACTAATCATTCCAATAATGCTCCTAGGCGATTAAATCAACGTAAAAGAAACAAACCATTGAAAGCCTGCTGTTTTATATGAATTGTCCGTAAATCAACCGAGAATGGCCTCAAGGAAGAAGCTAACGCTAAACTCAGTTCTTGACAAGAACGAGGTCATTTCTATCCTGAAGAGATCAAGGGAAAGCACAGCTAGAGTCATCTACTTCTGGATACCTTCATGTCTTTGTTATTCATATTAATACCAAGTTAGTATATACTCGAAACAAATGTCTCCTGGAGTCGAGAATGAACCCGTAGGTGTAGAATTTTGTCAGCTTGAAGCAAAATAATACAACAAAATCGATATTAAATGGGAGTTTAACGTTGTAGAGCAAAATTGATATTAGATTGTAGTTTAACGTTGTAGAGAACCTATTGTACTTCAGCCGAAGTTGCATGGACTTGAGATTTTAGTGAGCGTTTTTGATTTCCATGGGGCTCGGGTGTATCCTTTTAGGAAAGTATAGACAGATAGAAAACACCGCACTGGTTTGTTGGTCACGTTTTTTTTTTTTTTTATTCTAGATGTGAGGTCGACTGTAATGACTGTAGGGATCTAGTGCCCATTTAAACTCGTCCGACACGAGTAGCTCCTTTCCATTCAACGATGTAAGCAAATGAAAGGGAGACAGCAGAAAGAAATTTTATAGTTTTTTTCACGTTGAAGATAGATGAAAAAGACTTCCGCCAGTAACAAGAAATAATTGTAGAAAACTGACGCTCCATTTAGCATGATTCTTTGTTAGTTTAGTGTCGATATGTTAGAATTTGGTCCGAGTGTAATATTGTAAAATCTTGGAAAACGCCGACATGCCATCTAGGATAGGCCAAAGAATAACTTTATTTCGGTGAAGCGGGAACATTGAGTGAAATAATAGTATATATTACATAAAACTATGGCATTATAATGAATATAGCAAATCTGTCATTTACTGATGGCTGACTGTAACGGTTTCCGCACAGTATAGCGATCAGTGAACGAAGTAAAAGAAGGTATTCAGAGCGCGTGTGAACTCTATAACATTATTTTTAAATACATGCAACTGTCATCACTTTACGAGCGATTGCATCATATCCACAACCCGAAACAGTGAAAAAATTCCACCTATTCAGTCTGCAAATATCATGGGAAATTCGTGAAGTAAGACCTGCACAGATATATGAACATAAATACAGAGCCTCTGTTTGAAGAGCCATCAAATAAGAAGCAAAAAACGTATGTACATGTTGCTATTAAGCCATTAACTGCTACAATCTTTGAAAGAATCTATGGTCAGTGCTGTTGGGATATTTTGGTTAACTGATGATATCTCCAGGCGGATAATGGAAGTTGGCATACAAAAGTTCACGTTTCAACTATTCTTTCCCTTTAATTAAACTACTCGGTTATAAAATATAGATGTATTTATTCTACATTCTAGCAATTTCGTAAGAAAATGAACTATTTAAGAGATTTTAAACAGGGTATTTTTCGTTGCTGCGTAGCCATATTCTCATGATTTGCCATTAAATGGAAATTAGTTCGTTGGTGAGGACGAAGCGGCTGATACGTTTGTAACTTCATGTACTTCATACTGTAGCTATTTGATAAGAAGACAAAGTCGAGCATTCACATTAAAATGGGAATTTGCTCCAAAAGTGACCAAATTAACTGGCTTAATATTCTTGGCCGGAAAGAGTCGAAATAATTAGCCATGCAGTGAGTTGTCTCTGTTTCAGCATAGATGTCTAATTCCACTGTGGTGGTTGGGTGTCTATATATATGTAGCTCTATATATTAAGCAAATATTTCTGAAATCACTAATTTAAAATTTCCAAGTTTGTTTTTGTTTCATCTTTCTCCTGCAGTGGCATAAAAAAAGGCAAGAGTGGTTGAAAATTCACAATATCTATGCCAACTTCCAGTAGCTCGGCCTGGAAGCAACTTAGGAACCTATTCACTGACAAGATGATGAGATCATTTAAGTAAACAAAAAAACACAGACATTAATATGAGCAACGACAAACACAACTAAAAACACTACGTGTAAAGCCAAGTACATTAAACTGAACACAAACACTGAGACTAAGGCATTGAAACAAGAGAACTGTCCGCTTGGATTCAAGCTTATAACAGCCATGGATGAGCTCGAAAACTGTCGTCGAGTAAAACTAAATGCTTAATTAGACAGCCTCCATACGAGAAAATAGTCATTCAAAGTAATGCCTTCTACGACTTAGAATGAGAGGTATTATCACCAAACGCAAATCAAACTAACTGCCATCACTCACTGAGCAACTACAACGACGCCCTATAAAGTTCCACCGATGTCTTTTCCATGCTTCCTTAAAGCCGCCGTTCGATCATTCCTTTCCATTGAGAAAACTGCCTATAAGTGAAAGACCACGGGCGAAGTTAATACTACTTACGCATTTAAATACACTTTAAGCTGCGATGTGGACTTATCTTCGCATGCTGAGCAACTGGGAACGATTTATTGCATGGTCTGGCGCACCCTAGACCAAAAGCTCTGGGTCCAGTTGCATGTCCGGCTTGGGACTGAGGGGATGAGTAGAAGAGTCACCGCCACTCTTGACAAATGATTTTGGTGCAAAGTTTCCAGCAGAGGACACTCACTGCGGTGATCGTAAAGCATTTCCCAATGAGCATCTGGGTGTCAGGGTCGTCCAAACATGTCTGGCGCAGGACTTCTCGTAGAGACACAGGCGGTGACCTCTGGTGAGAGAAGAAAAAATATTCAATGCATCAACTGTTTTACTATAATGTTGATAAAATGGATGAGCGTAGTCTATGAAATTTCCATTAGTATAAGGTAGCTATATTTATATGCAGAGGTTTCTTTTTATAAAGTTACACAATTTTTTTCCTCGGATCGTGTTGCTCGGTTTCAGATCTACGTCAGCATTGTATTAAAATATAAAGTGCAGATTAATACCCTAGACAAAAATGTATGCTGCCTGCGTCCATCTCACCCTCATATAAATAATAAATAGACATAAATAAAAATANTGCTCAGTTTCAGATCTACGTCAGCATTGTATTAAAATATAAAGTGCAGATTAATACCCTAGACAAAAATGTATGCTGCCTGCGTCCATCTCACCCTCATATAAATAATAAATAGACATAAATAAAACTAACGAGCAGTCGATGTTCTCGCTTTGCCGGAACCATAAATTGACAAAATGAGGTCATGTTGCCTCCTGCAACTGCGGTCCATCTCACTCATCTCCAGGTCGATAACGCGGGCATTTGGTCAGTCAAAACGAGTCAAAGACCAGCTCGTTGGCAATGATATATTATTGTCGTGACGACGAAAGAGCAACGGGTCATTGTGGTCAACCCAACGTGCCCCTTTTCACCTAACCTTCCCCTTCTGTTGTCGGTGCACTCGTGACAACCAGCAACATATAACTCACTCGGGCCCTAACCTGCTCGGACACCATCCGTAATTAGTCTGGAGGTGTACATGAAAAATTGTGTTGGTTGTGAAACGTTTTCGGTCAATAAGCAATTTTTGAAATGAAGGAGTTGTAGTTATCTACTACATTTGTTCTTACGTTTTACAGAATATTTATTTTTTTTTTTTCGTTGAAAAAGCGAAACAACATATTTTGTTTCGTAAGATAATTTACAAGGGAGATAAGATATTGTGTTGAAAGATAAAATGCTCTCATTAGGTTTGACCACTCCGAATTGAATTATATCGCATATATCTAACGTTATGTGACTCTTGTTAGTTGTATCACGTAAAATTGATTGTTTTCAATTGGAGGGGGGGGGGGTACTCCTCATACATTACTCAATTAACCTTAACGGCGTGCACGGTGCTACGTAGTATGAAGATTGAAGCGCACCTCGATAGTTTTACCTATACAGTTGCAAACCACCTAATACGAAGTCTTTTATGAATATACTTGTACACTGACTCAAACTCCACACTTTTATTACCAAAATATGACCAGAAGCCACAGCGGGAATGAGAGCCCTCTTAGCTTCTACGTTATAAGCCACTCGGAGTCAAGTCGTTGCGTATGACAAACCCTCTTCTAATTATTGGTGAAGCGAGCCATAACCTTATTGATCTTTTGCACGTGTTTCACCGTACGGGCCGTAAATATGGGGATCGTGTGCTCCCGATGTTAAGCCGGCCAAGTGGCTTCACATTTTATGATGAGATACCGTGAAATTAGACCACTTGTGTTCTTAAAACTTAAAATGAGAAGGGAGGCAATGTGAAAGCGTTATTCTTTGGTAACGTATATTTTACGATAGGTATATGCACGAACAGCGGGCCTTTGTAGCAGGCGGAAACAAGTATAGAGATGCTGTGCATTTATAAAAATAATTTAAATCGATGTGTTTCTGAGAATTATCCAAATATAATTCACTCGTTGATGAAGAAGCCACCGTATACGACAATCGTGGAAATTATCGAGTAGTTTGATAATAAATAATTGAAAACGTTGTTCGATATAACACAGCTAGATATACCTACTACACTCTTTACAATATAAAGAAATAAGAATTCACAGCATCAGTCTACACATCAGTTGAGTACAGCGATGAGCACGCAGAAAGCCCCGGGAAAAGTATATATATAGTGCACTTGGTAAATGGATGGAACTGTCAGCGCCAGCCCATTGCTTATTAACTCAATAAGATGATGGTAGGGTTAATTAATCCGATAGGAGCCTTAGGGGCGACCGACCGGTCATAAGTAAACAGATGGCCAGGACTAAACCCTCTCCCATTATTACGGAGTGATAAATACGTCTTAAAATCATTTAGCGCCTCCAGCCACGTGATCTATCCACCTAATAGATAACTATTCGCGATAAGAGGCCCTACTTGTGCGCACGTGCGCGGTAGTGATGTTTCCTCTACATGCACGCGCCATGGTGTGGGTGATAGTACACGTGATTTGTCCTCCCGTTAGTTCTAACTCCATTAAGCAAGTGCACTCTGCATGTAATTTCGTACAAAAAAATAGCTTAGAAGTACACAAAAATGAACGATTTTTTTTGTTTACTTGTATGTTTTTAGTTTAGCTACACCACATATATTTGAAAGAGTCCCTACACCAGACACTGTGAGTTAACTGCTCTAATTTTTTTTTTTGGTGGGGGGAGTTAGTATTTTTTCGGGTACAAAAAAGACTCGGAGCCTCCCTCCGAAACCAAAATATAATCGGAAGCTGAAAGCCAAAATAATAATTGTTCATGACAGTTGCATAAAGCTGCGTATCTAGCTTAGCTTAAGGTCCCACTTTTGAATATTCGTTACTTTATTGGAATATTCTGCGCGCTGTAATCCGAGGTTACCTTTGCCCAGTTTATCAGAGCTCTAATTAAGTAACTCAGCTTGTATTGCACCAATGATCAGATCCTTAAATGACGCTTATAGTTCACGAGGAAACAAACGACGATCATTAGTTAGTTCATTAATTGCGTTATAAATATAGGGTACTGAAATTCGATAGTTAAACTCCATCATGAACATCGCATTTCACGTCGCCGCAATTCATGTAGTAATAATCCTGTCAACAGACAATTCGTTACTGCGGCAGCAATAATTGCTATCTTGTGGTCGGAGTTTCAGCAACTGTGATGGTTGACCCGGCGGTTGATCTCTGAACCCACTTTTTTATTATGTGTAAAGAACTGATCTGGCAGAAGGAACTTATACGGTGCTTAGGTACAACAAACTGCAAGATGTGTTTTAATTATCGTTTCAACTAGAAGGAGTGCATAGCCCGAGTTGTGTGCTTATAAAAATACGTAGTAGAAACCCATTTGCGCTGATGATGTTAATGACAATCTATACCGGTATATAAATACATACACGAATTTGTCAACTACTGTGTGTTTATGAATACTATACACTTTGAAGCAAGCCTTAAATTTGAAACATGCCAATTAATCTCTTCCATGGGCGTATAGGGTAAGTTTTAGTAGACACCTAGATTTCCACCACTATTTTAATTACATAAAATACGTTAGGCGATAACACACGAACTTCGTTTTCGTACCTCGTGATTAGCTTCCTCGAACTGGTCGGCGATGTTCCGCAGGTCTTCACCCACACATCTCATAAGGAACTCTGCAGACCTGTCGTGATCGCTTTCGTTACAGCGCACCTGGTCCGGTGCTTCCTGCAGATCTATTATCCGTTCCAAAGGATCTGGAGACTGTGGAGGAGGAGGTGGTGGGGTGGGAGGAGGAGGTGGTGGAAGCTCCCATGACATCTTGAGTTGATTTCGATCGTTGAGCAATCGTCTGTAAGATACTCGGTGAGAAAAGTCGTCTTCGTTCGAGGGATTTTCGGCCTTTTGTTGGTCTTTTGGGTTGAAACGAATGGGAGTTACCCCTCCGTTGTTCGTAAGGCTGCCGCTGCTGGTTGCCTGCAGATGAGAGTTACCGCCCCCCTCGGCGGATTGGGGACTGTCGTACGCCAGATCCCACTTGAGCCGATCCTGAATTCTGAGGATGTGACTAAAGTTTTGCTTCGTCCTTTCCAATTCCAGATCTTCGCTGAGAGAAGGATTTTGGATAGATCTGCAGTTGTTTACGGTGAAACATGTGTTAACTGCTTCTAACGGTTGGTTACTTGCAGCCACGACCGGTCCAGGAGCTGAAGTAGAGTGTCCCTGATCATCGAAGAGATCTGGGTTTCGAGGCAGGACGAGATTAGATATGATCATTGCTGAAGTTTGTTGAGCAGAAGGGGGAGTGGTTGGAGAATTTGCCAGTGATGATTGTTCGATTTTGTCGGAATCGTTTCGAGAGTCGCTTTCAATGACGACGTTGGATTCAAAGGGTGGAGTGAATCCGAATGCTTTTGACCGCCTCTTTTTTAGGGCACTTGAGCTGGAATCTAGGAGAATAGTGTTGGAATCCTCCGTAGGCTCAGACACTAGGCTGGAATCGACGGCAGCAGAAGATGTTGAGGGAGTGGAAGGGAGACTGAAGATTGTCTGAGAAGTCAGCATCGTTTGTGAAGGAGAATCCGAACGGGGCGAAGCTGTCGTCGAACTTGGCATTCTGATAAATAGAGATGGCGTGGTTTGTGACGCTGTGGTAGTAGTTTGTGACACAGCAATTTGGCTGTGGCCTTTTTCGGGGAACACGAAACTCCGGGTGTTTTCGACTAAAGGTTGAGGTGGTTGAGACCCGCCGCTGTGTGACTGCACCAGATCGGGGAGGTTTGAAGAAACACCTGAACAAGAAAAAAAAGGTAAAAAATATTAATACTCTTGCTGACAGTTAATACAACTGCAAATTAAATAGATATATAATTAAAACACACTCGGGTGAGGTTCTGAGCATCTCTCGGTTTCTGAAAAGAAGCAATTCTAATTATTGACAGTTGCAACACTGAATGTTTACGGCTGTAAAAAGTAGAGCAAAATAATAGTTCTATATTACTGTAGTATTCATACCTTGGAGAATGAGAGACCTTTATATCATTGCATTCTTTTTCTCCCCAATTCTATAACCTGATGTCTGATAAAAGAGAATTGGAGTGCGAAGAAGTGAGCGTCAGTGGACGACGATGACGCGCTTCACTTCGTACGTACATACGTCTTGTATATACACGTATCATCCTGTGTACGCAAGCATCCTTCACTTACATGAGCGTGCCGCACAGTAGTAAGCGTGCGTGTGTGCGTATCTTCAGCAAGACCGTGTATGCGTTCGTGTGTACGCGCGTCCCAGAGAGTGCGTTCACCCAGCCGAGCCAAGCTCCGCCCCCCGTAGTAAGCGTAGTAAAACTTGTAGCGCGAGTCGCCGCTAGGTGGCGCGCCAAGCCGGTCAAAAAACTTTTACCCGCCAAAACTTGACCTCCTGCAGACTCCTAAAGCTGCCTGAATGTACATGACGTGGCTGTGATTTCCGTGCTTCTAATTGATTCTTTTTTCTGTAAAAAAATCGAAAACAAAATCGACTTTCACAGTACCTTATAGATGATGTAAGGAAGATGATGCATGAGTCAGACTAGCTTCCTTTCTCCCGGAAATTCACCTTATGACGTAGCTCCTTCCTCGACCTTTATTACTAACCGAGTTGCACAGCCGTTTCACTTGCAATACGTATAGTTAATCAACACCAATATATATAAAAATGCGTAGAACTATGGAATCAAATTCTTGTTCTCAAATCACAAAAGAAAGCCAATTTTCTGAAAAGCCGTAGATGACATTTCGAGAACAGGTTACGACAAGTGCATCGAGAACGGGAACTACGTAGCAACTTAATTTCAGGAAGCCATGAGACGGACCGCTGACTTGTCTTGACATGCATAGTGTAACAGACCATTCGCAAACATGGAAAGTCTAGGACGTAATAGAAATGAAGCAGTGGCGAATTCTGCAAATTGTACGATTAATTTTGAGTACTCTTGACTCACGATGTAATTCTTTCTTGATCCGAATGCACGAAGCGTTGAGTGCGCGCTACAAAAACTTACATAACATTATTTTTTAAAATTGTTTCTGTGGATTATTATATACCTTCAAGTTTCATTAAACTTGTACGCGTGGGTAATAGTGAACCATAAATAAAAATCAGAAATAAGAACACAGGTAGGAAACCACAGCCGACTTTTCATACTTGAGATAAGTTGATAAGAGCTGAGATATTACTGAGGTCGTAACAGTTGTGATAAAAGTGATACTAAAAAGAAACAAAAAAATATTGGAACCACATTCTAAATACACCCGTAAATTGTTCTGATGTATGATGCAGACTTATACTTCTGAAATTGCTTTTTCTGTGGGTAATAAATATCATAATAGCACGTCATGAATTGTAATGCATTATTTGTTATCACCGACAGACAAAGCAAGAAGGTGGTCGGTAATGAAGGTCTTACGCTAGTTTTCTTTTTGCATTAAAAGTTTATTTTAATGTCTCTTAATTTTGCAGGTAATAATAAAATTTGCTGTAAAATAGTTCACGGCTATTTTTGGTACTGTTTTGATGTATCACCACATATATGTAGAACAACTGTAATAATTGCATTAAAAATATATAAATCAGTTATTTCAATAGATTTGAGACGTTATACACATTGTACCTATAGCTAAGCATGATTCTTTGAAAAATTCTCCGAAAAGATTCGTCTTAGTTTCCACTATTTACTTAGAACAATTTTTGTATTTTCCTGTTCCCTATAATGAAACTTGAAATATATATATAAAATATTGTACACCGGAAAATATAATTTGGTATTAAAATTATTTTTCTAAAATGATGAACGGAAATTAGCTATTATAATGTATATTGCTGAAAAATAAGTTGATTATCACTTATTATAATCAGGCCACGATCTCGAAATATCTGAAGCGAATAGTTTTTCATAAAAATATAATTAAATTAATTAGATCGTTAATAATAGAAACTATTATGTTATCTAAGCAAAAAATCGCTACTAAAAACGGACTGCTAAGACGTTAAACAGATACCAGATAGCAAATCTAAAAAAAAGGAATTATCATAATGGAAAGATTTCATAAACAATGACTATGAAAAATTGTAAAACAGCAATGTTATAGTTTATCTGAAGCGAAGTTAACGTCCATATTCCATTATATTTAGCGCTAGTAGTTTATTATACGCTTAGTATGCTGCATATAACTAACAACAATAACAACAATAATTATTATTATAGTTAAGAACTTAAGATGCCACGCCATCCGCTTACTAAAAATGAAGTATGTGTTAGTTTGGTGTCAAACCCGTAAATCGAAGAAGCAATTAATTTAAAATCATTCAATATAAATATCTGTTGCGATATTGATAACAAAAAAAAATACAATGACTCATTGCGCTATTGCGTCAAGTGACACATGATACAGTCGGGTCAGCCATTCAAAACAGAGGTGAAACCAATCATTGCAAAAGGGATCAGTTTAGGCCTATATCAGTTTTTTTTAAAGATTAAGATCGACAATTGACGGCAGACTAAAATGCACATAATAATTTTCAATCCGTTCATAAATGTCATTCACATTACGACAAAAAAACACCAATGTTGAGTAGCCTAGCTCAATCACTAAATATTTTACATTTTTCACACCGCGCCGAATTTTAAACAGCTTTTAAGAATGTGAAGCTCGACTGAAAAATTTAGCTAGTAGAAACAAATGTTCCGGATTGCCAAATTGGAACCAAATAGTAATTGTTTAAAAAATTGTTTTTTATATTTGCTTGGATTTCCCTATCGTCAAAAGTATTTTCCCTCTCTTCAAGCTTTGTATACAAATCAATAATATGCTTTTTTCATTAGCTACAATTTTTCAACCGCTGAACCTTAAATGATAGGCCTAATAATTAATTGATTAAATGCATGGCCGGTCATACTATCCTCGACGCCAATCGTGAGAGCACAGAAAAACATCAATACTTACAAAACTGAAGATAATCCATTAAAATTTACCAATGTACTACAATGAACGCGTGCACCCAAAATAACGCGAATACAATTAACGTTGTACTCTTAACAATCTCATTTTTTTAAAATTGTTTATTCATCAACAAAATGCTAAAATCACGGAGATGTTAAAAAGATAGTCTCATAGAGAATGAAAGGAATATGATAAAGTACGAGAAAATAAGGAGTACAGTGTGACCAACTGTGTAGTAAATATTTACCTTGAAAAGTTGATGAATATTCCAAGTCGCCGATGTTGCCGTTGTTGTGGGAACAAGTGCAATATTTTCTGGATTGAGGCACAAAACTTCCGAGGGGCACAGCCATGGTGTTCAATAGACAAAATACCATTTCGTCTTGAACACTTGAGTTATTGTTCGTTGGAGCTGGAGCAATCTCCAAGTCTCGTTTAAATTTTCAATCACAAGTTCGACTTTGTTGAATATGGCACAGAAAGAGTTTTTTTCGTGAAATATCTTTCGAGTAGCAGAGAAAATCGCTAACTGCGATCAGGAGGTAGAAAAGCACCGATGATATTGTCATTTAATTTACTCGCATTCAAAAATAATAATCACTGCTTGCAACAAATTTTCACAAGTTTTGAAACCTCAGCGTGCAGCGCGAGTCGGTCTCAGAACTGAAAGAGCAGGAACCTTCCTCGGCAACGTCTAGCTCGCAACTGGTAGAGCAAGCTCAACGGCGCATCCACATGTACTAAACTCTGATGCTGAAAGCCGCGGTGTTTCTCTCTCCAACAACAGGTTAGTCGGGAGCTGCGTTGTGGTTACTGATGTCGCCCGATATTTCTTTATTGTTTTTTTATTTCATTGAATTCTTTTACATTCATATATTAACTTAGCCAATCTTTCGACTGCTTTACGTAGATGATATAGAAACATTCTTTTTCTTGAATACAGCTTTATTATTGTAATTTGACGAAAATATAGATATGAATCTTGTGAGCGCTGGCATGTGAGGGTAAACTCCACCCATATAACCAATAGAAGTAGCACGTGTTTCGTCTGTGCGTGTAGACGGTGGCGTGTACGTTCGGGTGACTCATGTACACATTAGAGCACACGTCTCGTGGTCAGAGTAGGTGACTACGTAATCAGCCGGACCATTGGCTTTCTGCGTCTTAATTATCTCCTGTATTTTACTGCAATATCGCATTGGTTTTAGCATTGCATTGAGTTCCCAGTAATTAACATCTCAGTAGCTTTGCAAATGCATTGTGTAATTGTAGATATACGTAAGACTGAATGTTCTGAGTTGTGTATTATTATCATTAGCTGGTGCTACGCAGAACACAGGATAGCAACGTTTCTGAGCACGATAAGACTTCGTTAACCTCCTCTTCTACTGAAGTGTTACGCAATCCTTGGAGCAGCAGCATCTATTTTTGTTGCCATGGTGGTTATATTTATCTTTTGTTCATAATGATAATCACGAATCATGATAGAGTTTCCCTACCGACTTCCAAAAATGATGGTAAAGAGTGTGAATTGTAACTCCTTTACTGTTATTACTGTCAGTAATCGCTTTGTTTTTCCGCCTCTTAACAGAATAGTTATTCCCATGCGTTATTTCCTCGTTGCGTAGCGCCCTGCTTCTCTCGACATATACTTCAAGCGTCCCTTTGCTTTCCTCTTAAAAAAAACTGTTGCGCTGGCTGGAGGAGAAAAGGGCCTTGCCATGCTTGAGAATTAACCCATCAAGTTTTATCACATAAGAGCTATTCATTAATTTTACAGCCCTGAAACTGCCGAATTTATCCAACTTAATTTATTGATGGGTGACATCGTCTGAAAAATAAAAAAGAAAGTATCAAGGTTCAGTATACATGGCAATTATACTTTCCGAGATAACACTTCGCGACACTTGGAAAAAAAAACCGTAGACCGCGTTTTGCAGCTAGGTCGCAGAAATTTTTGTACATAGTACCCATTCGGTGAACTAGCATCTATGAAATTAACGTCTCCATTTTTCATGCTCATATTTCTCTAGATGCGGCGCTGCATCTGTTGCCTGTACTTCAATTTAATGCATCGAAATACAGGTCCGTACGTGTAGTCAGTCAAGTGCCTGATCGAGGCTATTATGTCGCCCTGTGCTGCCAAAAATAAAAGCAAAAGATTAATATCACGTTTTGTGTTTGAAAATAAATTATTCTTTTAATGTGTAGCCTGTCTCAGCCGCATGCACGACTCAAGTGGGTCCAATTATAAAGTCATATATATATATATATATATGCAAGCGAGACAAAAAATGGACCGATAAATTTGAGCTGCAAAGAAAATTAAACCACGATCTTTTATTTGAATACTGTTCATTGCACTTTTCATTGTTAGTATCATGTTCGAGTGTTCTATAGGAGCTTTCAACGTAGTTTGTTAAATTGGAGTTTAATTTTTTCAGTAGATGCCTCAAAAAATAAAATCGCAGATATATATAATGAATATACAATTACCGTAATAAATTTCATTTTACTGGATTATTGTAATTATATGACTACTATGCTGTAAAGTTTTTCGTGAACGCGCTATTTAATGTTATTTTATTTTATCTTATTTTATTTGATTTTATATTGACCTGAGAGTTAATTATAACTCTTCTTGTGTGTAAGTGCACATATATTGCTTACATGCCTGAAATGTATATTTTGTTCTTTTTCGTTACCGTATGCGCTTCTGTGCAATAAATATTTAATCGATTTCATGAACATAAAAATAGCCAGGTTACCCTTTTTCTTTACCGTGTATGATTCAGCTATGCAGAAGTATATATTAACTTTCTTTTTCAGTTAACAAGTTAACCAACTTCCAGTATGCACCAGCTGTATAGTGAGGTATATAACACTGAAACGTTAATGCTAACAATTTTATTTACTCTGAGTTTTAATGTGTGGCTGCATGGGTATATATCCAGCACAATTGTCAAGTTGCAGCTATGTATAATATTTACTCAAAAGTGCTATTGTTTATACAAATAAATGAATTTCACAAGATCGAACTTAGATATGCTGATCTTTTTTTTCGAGATACCTTCACCCAACCACTCTGTATGCTTTGTTCTTGCCGCTTATATATATATATCTATATATGCACCGCCAAGCATTTCGGTCCTGGTCAACCGTTCCCGGCCCTATTAAGGATTATAACACCCAAGTGCTTTTGTTTTCGCTTGTTAAAACGTGTCAAGCCATGCCGTGTCTTGGTAGACGTATTTATTTCCGTGTGTACATGGATCGACCTTGTTTTATTATCTGGATTATATTTCTATGTTTCTGTTCACAAAAAAACAATCACGGCGACAGAAAAATATCTGTGATAGCAGAAAGCTGTCGGGTCCTGTTTATCCCCATTTCAGTAGCATATAAAAACTAAATTTAAAAAGTCCCTATAAAAACTTTCGCTTTGATTATTAATGAGAAAAATGTAAGCCAACAATTAATTATTAATTTTAAAGCCATGCATGACGTATACTGCCTGTTATATCTCAATTACGATCTTTGTATTCCGTTATACGGCTATTTTTCCTATAAGGGCGCGCATATTGAGCAGTGTTTGTTTGGGGTTCCTGCAGGCACATTTCGAACCGTGTTTGTTTGGGGTTCCTGCAGGCGCATATCGAGCAGTGGTTGTTTTCCATGGGGCTCCTGCAATCAAATATCGAGCCCTGCTTGCATGGGGTTCCTGCAAGCACATATATCGAGCAGTGCTTGTTTGGGGTTCCTGTTGAGGCACATCTCGAGCAGTGTTTGTTTGGGGTTCCTGCAGGCACATATCGAGCAGTGCTTGTTTGGGGTTCCTGCAGGCACATATCGAGCAGTGCTTGTTTGGGGTTCCTGCAGGCACATATCGAGCAGTGCTTGTTTGGGGTTCCTGCAGGCACATATCGAGCAGTGCTTGTTTGGGGTTCCTGCAGGCACATCTCGAGCAGTGTTTGTTTGGGGTTCCTGTTGAGGCACATCTCGAGCAGTGTTTGTTTGGGATTCTTGTAGGCACATATCGAGCAGTGCTTGTTTGGGGTTCCTGCAGGCACATCTCGAGCAGTGTTTGTTTGGGGTTCCTGTTGAGGCACATCTCGAGCAGTGTTTGGGGTTCGGTGCCCTATACGACTGTTGATTGTTGTGGATGATAATGTTGGCATTGGGTACGGGTGGTAGGATTCTGCTATAGGACACTGTTACTTTTTACTTAAGATATAGTTGTGTGAAGGTAAAATGCATATTCCAGGAAGTCAATATTGAATTTGTTGCCTCTGCATAATACGTTTGAAAGATCACAGCACACTTTCTTATTGGTATGTTTCTTGGTTTTATATATATATAGATATAATCACCATGTATAAACTCGATCAAACGATGGTATTTCCCGCATAATTATTTGCATGCAGCTAGGTGACCATAATTACCGTCTGCATATATTCTATGTTTTATTCGACATGTGTCTCTTATGTTGTATATACATGAAGTCTATATAGTGGAGTGGCTCCCAGTACCCTTATAAAGTATGTAGTTAATATTCTCTTGACTTCTTTAATGAAAGTACAATTAATTCATGTTTGATACGGTCACATTAGTTAAGCAGCTTTTTGGGCAGTGTTTACAATATCAGTTTACCATTAAATGAAGAAATTTTAAAGCAATATTCATTGGCAGTGTATTACAAAACGCCATAGGCTACTTATATACAGTATATATAAGCGTTATATAAGGGAAAAATTATACGGAGGCGGCGTTGCGACAGGTAGGTATGTATTTTCATACGTAAATAGACCTCGATACTGTAAATTAATTAAAACAATGATCTAAATAAAATGTTGCAATAATAGCAGAATATATGACGCCGTGCAGTATCGTAGCTCAAATGCTGATACATCTATATAGAGTGCATGCAAATTAACTCTGGAAATTTTCAACCCCTCGCTGCATGCATATCATATACCTTTACGTACCTACCGTGGCAGACTTATATACATGCAAGGCATATTTAAATTCCTAATCTTGTTTTCACGTAGGAATAACACTACTTAGAGGCGTTGTTAACAACGTACACGTAAAAATATACAATTCAGTGAAGTCAGTGTCTCCATGGCTTGAATCCGTCATATACTAGCTATATAGCTGTATAGAGTTTATTAACGTACTGTATTTCGTTCCAGTTTATTTAAGTGTTGTTTAACTACGTCTAATAGTTAGCGAGTGGTGGAATAGAACGTACATCATTTTCCAAAGTACAGCTAGTAAATATGTAGGCGTTAGGGAAATTTTGAAATTTAAAAGTAGAATGTATAGAGTGTGTATCTGCTTGGTGTCTCTTTGTATTATAAATCTGTTCCATAATATAATGGTAGTTTTAAGCGCCCTATTATTTAAGCAGTGTAATTTATAAGAGATGAATTATTGAGAAAGTCATATCAGAATGTGACATTTAAAATATAGGTGTACATATGTGAATGATGTGGTTACAGCATTGACCTGCATAAACATCGAATAATCACAGATGACTTTTCCAATAATGCGCCTCTTGGAAAAATATATATATATTCTAGAGCGTTACGAATGCTTATTTGGCCCACTGTAAAAATTAATTTGAGAAGCAGCAGAGGGAAATGTGGGTGTGGCCGAGGGAAACTAAGAGGAGGTACCTTCCCTGTTGGAAGTTGCCCTTGGGCGGAGAGTTGCCGGCAGGGGAGGGAAAGAAGACGGAAATTGTTGTCCTGGTGATCGGTTTCCTCTGGAGTCACACTCGAAGAGATCTCTCTCTGCTCTAAGTGTCTGTACACTATAGTATAGGTATCTGGGCCTTGTAAAACGTTGCTCTTTCGTAGAAATAACATTGTCAGAAACGTTTATGAAATACGCTGGTCCATAGCCAATCGGAATTCTAGGATATTATCTGATCTCGCCCCCATGGATAGTTACCGGATAATTGCCTATGACTGTCTGATCGGAGATCATGCAGAAGCGAGCGAGATTCAAAGACTTCATGTAAAGCGAATCCTGAGCACATTCTTTTGCAAATACTGTATGTCAAAGAACTTGACACTCGTAACTTTAATAAATTCCCATGCAGTACATTAAAGCTGCCTGTAGCCCTGCACGAGCGGTAAATGGCAAGTGAGTTATCGATGAAAATTTCGAGTTCAATATACATTCACTAATGATATATAAGATGTTGAATAAATACTATAGAGACTCAGAAACTCTGAAACTTTTTGAAGTTGATCAACTTCCTTCCCTGTACGTACATGCCTTCCCAATTTGCCAGCTAGTGAACGTCTGTACCAAAAGTAAAATCACGCAAAAAATTAATAACAGCATACCGACAATTGACAGCTCATCTTATTCGCTACTGGTCCTGCTAGTTGTTTTTTAGCATTATAAGTAAAGCCTGCCGCTGTTTATGTCGTCATCAATAGCACAAATATCCCGAAGTTGTGTAGTTAACGGTACTTATTTTCCATGAAGCAGGTGTTTATGCATCAGTCATAATTGAGTTCAATATATGTAGTAACAGTGCTGTATGTATTGTAGACACAGCTGACGCTGTGAATGCACAATTTAGCTGAAAAAAAAAAAATTATCATGTCGATTTCATGTATAACTCCTAGCTGTATATACTTATATGTACATATGCATTTGCAATAAACACATTCGTTACTCACGTCAGCGGACTGAATCTTATGTAATTGAAACCTTTCGTTTTTTTTTCTTCTTCTTCTAGAAACCATACATGCAATTTTGCATTCTTAACCTTACAATGACAAATATTCATCTATTTAACTTTTTTATATATATCATATAATGATATCATGTACAAAACAATAGTAATATTGTCGATTTGAAAATATTAATCGGCTGCACGGTCCGCGTATGCTGGCATGAAATGGAACGCGTCATATGTTAGCTTGACTTGCCTCTCTTTGGCTGCGAATTGCAAAGAAAAAAACATGTTTGTGTCGAACAAAAACTTAAGACTCATTCGCAAGCTGTTCTCGAGTTCAGGTTTCTAAACTTGTGCTATCTAACTGCTTCTTCAAATATTGAGTATTAGCATAAGACTCTAGTTATTATGTGAACCAAAAAGTGGAGGATTCCCTAAAGGAGTCAATCATTGGACAAGGTTGGGCGCACATTCCTAACACGGTAAAATTGACATGCGTTGTATAATTTTTTTCAAATACTGTTGGAATTACAGGTAAATAAGTTATGTCGTTCGTAACGAAAACTATGCACCGATGCGTATTTTCGTAGCGTAACCTCACGTATCCGATCTTGACATGGGGAGGTCCTATCCTTAGACTGAAGGAGGTGCTGAAGGATACGCCTGGGAGGAGCGTTTCGAAATAGGGGCGGCGCGCGGCATCTACTTGTTATACTATACCCGACCTAAATTACTATTTTTCCATCTTCGATCTACTGTATATTAAATGATCATAATATTCCTGAGTTGCACATATTTCAAGCTTCATATCTATCGCAAAATTACACGTATCGTTGGACACTTTCGGAGTCTGAGAAGTCCACATCTGTAAGCCTTTTTCTATATTAGATAACCTAATTTAACTGCAACTTTACTATAGAAGTTTCGTCATTCCTGATTGTTTATTATTTATTGCATTCCCTTCGCCAAATTTGGGTTTATGTTTCCGGTAATGTTTCAGAATTAGAAACAAAAAGTTTACGTGATTTGTGGGAGACTTAGTTATTACTTGTTTACGATAGATTTTTAAACATGAATTTTGCTCATTTATAACTATTTTCTGCCGCTAGCTCTTTTTTCAAAATTATTTGATTAACTTTTTACGTTTCGTTAATTTTGCATAAATGTATGCAATTATGAGTGTAAATTACACTCTGTAGATGAAAAGTAAATAATTGCATAGATTGCTGTATGTACCTTTCAAATTCTTTTTTTCACTTTATATATTATTCCGTAATTATGTTGTCATGATAAATTAAAAAATTTGTAGGCTATCCCTTCGAATCCTCGTACCCAATAGCCAATATGTATATGCTTCTTTCAGAATGATTTCAATTCTTATCATTTATCGCTTAGTCTCAGTCACAAATTTGGTCTCCTAAATATCAATATTAGCTTGGAATATATTTATGGAAAAGTACCATCTGTCTAGCATTTATTAGAGAAAAATCTTGCTCTAAAGTCTACGGAGTATTGCATCCAACATTCAAGTATCCATGTGCTACTGACCATAGTTCCGCTGTCTTTCGGACATTCCAGAATTTCGTGGAAACAGATATTCCTAGCATGTTTGTAATGGTATGTCGTGTTTTTTGTGATTGACTGGTTGTATTTTCTGCATGCGCACAGTGGATATTCGCGCAAGTATATTGGAAGCTCGTACGTGATAAACTGAATTTTTCTTCAACGTACTGTATATTACTCTAATTTCGTACCCTAGTTAATTGGTGTGCCTTACTTTTCTTCGAGAATATCTTGAAGTTTGGTGTACAGACAAATGAGACTTTGTGTTCAAAAATTTATTTTATATATGGACAAATATACTGAAATTTCGAGCACAGGTACGACGGCATATTTTGCTCTAAAATGATATAACTTCACTATATATGTAATGATTTTCCGCGTATATGGAGGGAGATGCAATAGCTATTTCTTTTGTCGGTATGGTTCATTTTGCCTACTGAACCGCTACAAGTGAGTGTGTGAAATTTGTCGTATATTATTGCTCTCGTGGTTGTAAATTGTATACATTTAGTTAAAGAGCTAATTAATTTAGTGTATTCTCTTTGAAGCTTGCATTTTGAATTTTTTTTTTTTTTTTCAAAATATATGTTGCGGCATACTGTATATGGGTCAAACTTGCTAGATGTGGTTCTAGATTATATACGCAGTATACGTGAATAATTGCATAGACGCGACGTTTGCGTCAAGTTCTCCTCGATCATTGGAAAACATATTTATATTTGCATATGTGAAGGAATGTTGCCGTATCGTAAGTTGATATCTTCTATGTTATTTCCGTAATAGGAACTACATTAAATGTCGTTTTCTCGAAAGAATAACATTATATAGCGATTATGAATTACACTTGTCGATCCTCATTATTGGAGGTGAGTGGCCAAATGTAATAGGTTTTCTTGTAATTTCTCAAATATCACTGTACTTTCGTACGAGAATTATATAACCTTTTTCCCGTCTACTATAGTGCATATAATAAATTAATTAAAACACTACCTGCATCTCAATAGATACACTTGGTTAACGTATTGTAGTAATTTTTAGTAGTCTTGTGAGCATGATTCCTCAATATATATTTTTTTTATTTTTTGTTAGATTTTGGTTTTGAAAAACCGAAAAAACTTGAAAATCTCTGAAACTTCAAGAAAAAGAGATAATCGAAATTGTATTTTGTTAGTATGACTTTCCTATCTTTTTCTTATGCAGCCGTATCAATAATTTATCGTATCGAAATTAAGATCACGAACGTATTTGTATATACTATCACAAATTCAACATTATGAAAATAATGTCGATTATCGGAACATTGCCTCACATCGTTAAGAAAAATATTCATCATTCATCATTGCTCCATGCATGTGCCTGATTTACGTATTGCACTAATAAAGGCCGGGTTACACGACGGTCGTTTGCCTGTACGCTTATATATCATAGCGTCCTCATGCGTTACTGAGTCCGTTTGAGCCACAATAAAACGCTCCGCTTGCGCAGTTAATATTCAGTGGAAATTAGGAGCGACATCTGAAGCTTTACTAGCCGTCGTTATATAATTGCGACGGCAGCTGATAGGACAGTTAACAATCCATCAAATCGTCCAATTGATTGACTCGCACTTGCAAGGACTCAACAAAACATTTGAATGGTTTGAAATGTGAACGCATGCACTGAAAGCGACTAACGTGTGAACCTACCCTTACATGCAGTATATCAGATGAGTGCTTTACGCTGGCTGCTTTCCTGGTATCGGTTGTGTTCTACCCTACCTAGCTATGTTCCTTGCCGCACTAGGAGCCGAGTTATTGTTTTAGTTGCTGGGTCGGCCCAAAATTATGTCAAGGCACCTCAAAGTATGTGTTAAATTTTTACGTTAGTATATGTTCAGTTCAGCTAGAATAATTGCCTAACCTATAACTTATAGGCACACGTACAAGCCACTTGCTATGGTGACACCGTTTACGGTATGCCTATGCCAAAAGACAAATTCGGGTAAAACGATCCACGCGGCCAAAAAAGCAAGCAAAGGCTGGAAATCTACGGCCTCCGGCCTTTTCTTTTACTCCTGTACCCTGGCCGCACGTGCCCAGCACAGTGCAATACTGTTGTATGTACATTACCGGCCGCTGAGGATGCGGGGAATGACACGGATGGAACTGTATTGTGTGTGTTTGTGTGTGTACACGGCAGCTAGTGCATGAGTCATGAGCGAGTAGCGGTGTGAGTGAGCGTGTGTGAGTGTGGGCCACTCGCGCTGCAGTTCGTGAACGTTGGCCTGACTCATCCTGCTACTCGTGAGTCATGCTAGTTCTGTGCCGTGCTAGGTAAACCTACAGGTACTAGTTGACGTTCCTGCTAGCATGCAAGCTGAAGTATTGCTGCTTGATATACTGATGTACTAGGCTTTGCTAATTCGTGTACTATAGGCTCTTGCTAGTTCGTGCTCTAGCTAAGCTCTTCCCGGTTGTCGTACTTATGTCATGCTCATCCGTATGCTAAGTTCTTGCTAGCTAGAGTACTCTACGCTCTTGATAGCTCGTATAGCTAAGACGTTGTTAACTGCCGTGCCACGTATGTCAATGGACGAACTAAACCCTTGCTATTTGACGTACAATAGGTTGCTAGTATATAAGCTAGGTAAGTCTTCACTGACTGGTATGATAGCTAAATATTACATATCATGGTTTATCAATTTTGTACTATTTTCATGATGACCCTGGAGATTTAGTCCCGGTCATCGTGAACCGTTAATTCTCGAGTGTATTATTTACCGTTCCGTTCATCGTGCACAAGGTTATTGACCGTAATAATAAAGTGTTTTTAAACGGGGGAGATTCGCTGTATTGCTTTCGATTCCATTCCTATTATGCATGTTTGCTGACCATAAAGATTTTCCTGCTCGGTCCATCGTCTCCCTATATATCTAAGAGCTGTAGTTGCAAGCCCCCGCGGGACTTTTCCATATTTTTCATTTTTCCGCTTTCATACAGTTCTATATTTTCTGTTGAAAGCGTTACGTTGAAGACATAAGTGCATAGGCATGTGTATATATAGCCGTAAGTAACTGCGCATCGTTTATTATCCATTAGGTACATTAGATAATATTGCATCATGTCCTCCTTATCAAATGTCGCAGACAGGTTTGACATTTTACTTATCTCCTGCACTCTTTCCCTATATATCCACTGAGTCACTTGTCTCTATAGCTATTTTGTGTTCATCGCAATACCTCATCAAGTCTTTAAGACGTTGTAGGAGAGCGACGATTGAATCAGAAATATATTTTGTTATTGTTAGTAATAACTGCAGACAAATAAATATTTTCATTTTAGAGTTAATGCCGAATGATACGTTTTCAGATGCACACCATACAGGGACGTGTACGGTATGTACATACGTCCTAGCTACTAGTTAATAGTTTTATTTCATCACTATTTTTTAATTATTGCATTAATTTTATATAGAGTTTATTGAAATAGTTTCTGCTTGTACTGTAACACGAAGTGTTTAGCGGTAGCAAAAAAATGGTAAAACAGTCTTATACCGAATTGTCGCTGACTATGTATAGAATATTTTCATGTTGAATATTGAGAGCAGCGATCAGATTCGATACAAATCTTCATTGTTTATTCAATATTAGGACCTATAGTTTAGTCCTCCGCTATACTTAGCGATATTTTTAATTATAATTAATGTAAACATAGCGCTTTTGCTAACTGATTATATCAGACTTCTTTCGAAGGCGTTTGTTGATGATAAGACTCGAGTTTTTCATATGATATCCTTTTCGTATCCTCATATTGCTCCGTTGTATTCCTGCTATATATTGATGTTTCGTTTCGTGATTATTGTACACATCTAAATAGCTGTTTTACTCAATAATTATGAACATCCATCCCTGCTATAATGTTGACATCCTAGCTCAGTCCGTCGCCAGTTGCATGCTTGGCAGCTCGATTTCTTCTATGGCTAGCTTACTAGCTCGCAATATCCTTGGTAATTAGCGAACTAACACAACTCGATGCTATAGTATATATGCAGTATATCAATATTCGTCATCGAGCCAGGCGTATTTCCAAGCTTCTCGCCGCTGCTACGCAGAACTCATGATCTTTGTCTCGATGCGTAAGCCTCGCGCGTTTGCTCATGTATAGTGAGTGACTCAGAGTAACGAAGGGTAGAACATCTTGGTCATCTGCCCAACTCTAGAGAAGCTTGTCTTCCTCATCAAATGCTATGTTTTTTTCGAAATTTTTGTTTCTGTGAAAAATTCTTTTTCTCCAAATATTTTTCTCTACCGATGGTATTTTTTTCTTCTTTTATTCGTGAAAATTTAGTGATTGTTCTCTGCGTTTAATTTCAGCCATTCTCTTTTTACTAGTTTTATCGTAAACTTCTAAATATATTCATATGCAGGGCTACATAACATATGATGCGGGATTTCCTCAGCTTATTGCTGCCATCGTAACACAAACTGTGTATTATTTTTGCCAATGCTACTAGTCTATGGTTTTAAAACTGTAATCTCAAGTTGTACCAAAACTGGCATCTGGTATATGTCATGTCTAATCGTTATTGAAAGTGTCGTTCAGTTAGCGCGTTAACTTTCCTGTTACCTTGGTGCTAATTCTCTCGATCTAAGCGTGCGCCTTGCGTTCACACGTCTCTCACAATTACTTGATGAATGACACTGAAGACTTATTCCTTGTGTTTATGACCCACTGGACTAGTTTATTAAAGTAACTCAATACTACTATGTCCTTTAAAGGGTTATTCTGGCGGACCCTATCCCTGTCAAAATATCTATGGGCCTCACGCCCTATAGACAGGTAACCTGAATGACTTTCCGCACGGGGATGTTGCACGAGGCCGCAATTCTTGCAGATAAAGTTAGTTTGTAAAGTTAGGCTGCTCCATGGGAGGCCGCCTTTGGTGTAGGTGACCTATCTCACGGGACTGCTATCTGCTTCTGTGTGGGGGGCAACGGAAGGAGGTCTTGGCACGCGTGTCTATATTTATTTTGTGTTCCTCTCTTTTTTCTCTTACGCCTCTTTCGAGGTGCTTTGTTTCCCAGCCAGTAGTAGCGCACTGATCAAATTTTGAGGCAGATCTCGCTCAGGTGAGTCTGCCATGACATGAACTGCAGACATTTTGGCAGCAAGGCTAAGATAAAATAATAATTTTGACCTTCAGCGCAATGCAACTCAGAATCACTTAGCTAGGAAATTTAGTTACTATTACTGATGCTACTACCACTACAACATTGTTGCGGTCAAGCATTTTTGGTGGTGACGACGAAAAGTTATTTAATCGTAATAAATATAGTGCTCCTTAGTATAAAATCAAAGTGTTCCTCGTTGAGTAAATCGATTACATTAACTTCGTATAGCCCTCTGTTCTGTTTATATATACCATGTTCAGTTCGAAGAACTATCTTTTTAGTCCTCACAACCAAACTTGTGTGGCTGCAATATTGGATTGCATAAACTATAATAAGGAGTCTGTGTCTATAGTTATACCATGAAAG
>LQNS02278169.1:1115095-1147792 GCA_001587735.2 Parhyale hawaiensis | reverse complement strand
TTTATATATACCATGTTCAGTTCGAAGAACTATCTTTTTAGTCCTCACAACCAAACTTGTGTGGCTGCAATATTGGATTGCATAAACTATAATAAGGAGTCTGTGTCTATAGTTATACCATGAAAGATTTCATACAGTGTTTTCGAATCTCTTTCTCCCTATATCGTAACATCATAAATATTTAACCTACATCTGCGAGGATATCTACAGTGATCGATGTATATCAGATAAATGCCTTAATGTGTGATTGGGACGTACCTATGTCTGTTGTCCTTGACATTGCAATCGTTTTATTACATTGACATTCATGCTGACTACACAATATTATGCAATCGCTTACGATTTCCTTATGCAAACTATATAGAGCTTGCAAAAACGTTTACAAAACTGCGTATATCTAGCGATATTTAATCTCAATTTAATTGTTTGTGTAATTCTGAACTTTTTTCTCTTAATAACTTCACTGCACGACTCTTGTCGACTGTCGAGTGCACGGGTCCTCCATGATAATTGCAAAACATATGTTTGGTGGACCAAATTGGTTTATTGACTAGATTACACTCTTCCAGTACACCATTTACTTTTCCATGTCAACTGAAAAATACTTTGAATGGCGTAAACCATAATTATCGAAAAATTATTCATACTGAACTCCGTGCAGTTGAGTGATGCCCAGCGATATGTCAATCAATACCTCAGCAGTGGCTCTACGGAAGCATTCCTGTTTCTGGGAACTGTGCATAGAGTTTCGTGAGTGATTACATAAGTGTAATTACTTGCAGACTCAGCCCCAGTACGCTGAATGTTATTGGGTCAAATCGTGAGCTTCCTTCAGAAGGTTGACGTAAAATTGCTTCGTTAACCTTACCGAAAGTAGAGATGCATCAATATTCCCGAACAGAATTTTCAGCTGTCCTAGAAGCTCATGTGAAATATTTGCTTCTGGGTTGGCCAAAATTTTGTCTGGATGAGATGTGACGCTCTCTCTGTCTTGCTCAGTGATGCCACTCTCCCACCGATATATATATAATTGTCCCTGCGACATCGTGTATTGTCGACAATATTGCACTTTCCTCTGCCGTTTGTTTTTTATCTATGGAATTTTAATTTAAAAAAGCTTGCGTACCATACACCTAATGTACAATGTCTGATAAATTGCCCCGGACGTAGCATAGCGTATCCAGCCGTAAAAAGTAACGGAGAAAAATTAAGCGACAAATTGCCCCGGACATGGCGTATATATAGAGTATCCAGCCGTAAAAAGGAACGGTGAAGAAGCTGCACTGACCATTTTTCACTGCTCACATGCATGATTATAATACTGCTAACTAGGCCGTGCATGCACCCGCTTATTTGATCTTCGATTTACTAGAAAAAATGAGCACCGCAAATTGCAGTTTAGCAGAGCAGTACAATCAGCTTTTGTTTTCGCGCTGACACGCCCTCGAATTGCGAAAATAACAGCCAGTCTCTGAATTAGTCAAGGATTGGCGTCAATCAATACCCCATACCTACTTTCGCTTCAAATCTATATATATATATTTAGGTACATGCTTATCGGTCAAGCATAAAAGAGAATGTGCAGATGAACAGAAAAATACACAGAGCTGCATTGCAATGGTTGTTGCTCGGTTAATGTTTCATTACTATTTACGAAACCATGCAGTGCGAGTGGAGCAGCCATTAGCAGTGCTGCTATGTAAAGATGTCATCGCTTAGGACATTGCCATCGAGTAAAGTGAATTTCATTAGAATTAACTTGTCCGCAACCTCATGCAGTCATGATTGAGCATCGGTTTCACTATTTTGAACGGCGCATCAGACTATAATCCCTACTGATCAGCTACTCCATGCTCAATCATACTCCGTCGAGGCCATCCGAAGATCAATCGGCTTCGAACGCTATCTGATCGAACTAGCGAAGCCAGCACTCATAGTGAAAATTCTGAACAAATTAAAGTTACTGATATATTAGCCGATCTCAATGAAACGATTCTAGGCCGGGTAGACTGTTCACACTACGTACGGCCTAATTGTTGCCTTCAGAAGTATTGCCTGAAAATCACATAACAGTTTTATATGATAGGTTTTTCTTCCTTTTCAGTCACTGCGGCAACATGAGTTTTACGTATGTTGTATTTTCTTCCACAAGAAAGTGAATTTTTTCATTCATTGCATCCTTTTTTATTTGGAACATTATTTTTGCCTCCATGCATACGAGAATTTAGAATAAATTTATCCTGTACACATTTGGTAATGGGTAAAGCGTTTACGTTTTTCTTATTTTATCCGGCCCTGAAATGAGTCCATAGATATTGCATCACATTAGCTGGAAAAATAGCGACAGAACCAGTTACATAGGCAGACCGTCATATATGTATGAACTATTATTATTTGCCATATAGTTACGTGCTTCGTATATATACATGTATGAAGCAGAAAAATTATTTCACTCAACAGTAGTAGAAAAATCCTGCTATAAAACGAGTCCTGGTCAGGAAACATACTGAACGTTCGTGGCCACTATGGTCACTGCATAGAACAAAGAGAGCGTCAGTCACTTCTGTGACGTAAATGAGTTGTCATATGAGATGATGCAATAATTATTTCTGAAAATGTATTGATGTTGTCCTAACTAAGAATAAATAGTTTTTCACTAAACCAGGAGGTAACGATACTTGCTGAAACTATTGGATGTATCGATACGTTAATATTTGGGACCAACCTAGTAGGCCTCTAATTGCTCCTGATAATAGAAACTGATGAGACTGGGATTTCAAATTCCACTATGATGACACTTGTTGAAACTTGGGTATTATCTTTTTTGTGGAAAGTAGGGAATAGTGATGCCTTTTTATTCAAGTCAGAATTAATGAACTACACTGAACGTATTTGCGTGCTCGCCAGAGTCGATCGTTGGAACAAAGGTAAGAGTACGTCACATGGGTGACGTCCAGAAATGGACTCGTCGAAATGATGCAATTTAGGGAGGAAGGAAGGAATATCTCTTACGGTAGTATTTTTGACACTGGAAAGTATGAAAGTTATAAACTAGGAATTGATTTTCATCCTCAAAACTAGATAACTATGTTTTTCCTGATAGTAAGAAATAAGATAGCTACTGTATTTATGAAACTAGGAAATACCGAATAATTTTTACAAAACCTGAAGAAAATTATTCGATATTAATACATTTGCATGAAATAAGAGTACGACGTGTAGTTCTGTCCGAGAAAATAATGTTGCAGTTCTTGAAATTACGGAAAAAGAGCAATTGTCTACACTATTAAAATTGTTATAAATTGTAGCATTCCTCCCACGCTTCTCCGTTCAATTGTTCTAATCCAGAACTTTGGTTTCACCAGCACAACTCCTTCTTTGTTATAATCACGTGCTGATCCTACTATATCAAATATTGCGCCTTCACCACTACAATCCTGCGCGTCACATTATCGCTACAGAGTTGTTTCCTCCATTCTATACAAACTATTATTATTTTATTAACTTGCGTTTTGTTACAGTCACACAAATAGTTATTATTACGTTAAAATTTTAGTCTTCATTAAAAGCTGTTATTTTAATGACTGCTCTGGTTTTAAGATTTAAATCTGATTTGGGTACGAGCACAAACATTGTGGCCAGTCGCATGGATGACTGACTCATAAGTACATTATATGGATGCAACCCTCGGAAGGCTGCATGCCAGGCCGCCAGATGCACTGACCCATGGATGACTCACGGCATGCAACCCTTGAGAAGAGTTACAGCCCATACGGACGGATGCAACGTCCAGCAATCGATGACTCATTTCTACCCTGGATGCTACACGAATAAACTTGCAACGCGGGCAGGTGCGTCCAGCAGGTGCGATCGTGACACCCCGATCAGTTCACGATCAGAATCCGTAAAAACGATCCACTCTCATTGGACCACGAATCATACTTGGTAACTATCGAGAAAATACTTTTGTCTGAACGCTGATGCACTGAATTTATGTGCATCATGCGTGCATAAAGAAAGTTGACGGGTTGTCTTTATTTATCTATATGTATGCTATATGTTACCCACTGTTATGTGTATACGAACTAAAGCAATAGAGAAGTATATTCAATTTTACTGCTGTCACAGAAGTCGAATATGTTTACGAAACCACTCTTACACTCAAGATAAGTATATTAGGCAATGCTATAATGTTTTAAAATCTTTTCGAACTAAAAAAGAGTATTGGCAGAAAAATTGAAATAGGCCCCTGGATCGAGCTTATTCAGATTAGATACTAGACATTTGACAGACTAAGAGACCCACATACACAGAGGTCCCAAAGCCTAGGTTTCAGATACCTCACAGCTAAACCGCTAGCTGTTAGCTGCTCTACGTGCATAGCATTTCATGCTGACAAGTGACGCGAAAGAGAACCCTGATGTATTGCAATGGTATCTCAGGACCCATTCTTAATAGTTGCAAATTCCCATCTTATTCGAAGCTTTATTCAATATTTATCGGTAAAACTTTATCAATCGCCATTTTTAAGTCTAGGTCTGTTGATCATTTACTATATATTCGTCTGATCTTTAATCACTCAAACCCGTAGCACGCATCTAGATACGCCAAAAATATTAATAATGTGTATAGGATGTGCATGTGTATAATTATGGGGCCGATGCGCACAGTTTTCTCGTGCAAAATTGTGTGCTAAGCCCCCTTTGAAACCGAAACTGGGGCCATCCCCGTGTATTGAGAATAGGGTTTAGTTCAAATATTTTCATTTCTGGGATTTGACAGTGAAACGGCAGTGTTTTCTTTTCACAAAGATGCCATATCATGCTGCATTCTAAGGCCCAGTCCAGTTTTTTAGTTTATGAAGAACTTCTGAGCTATATTTGGCAGTTGAATACAGTCTTCAATTTTTGTACTCATGTATGACAACTCACCGAGCTCACCGGGAGACGATGCGTGAGTCGAGGCTGCTCTCTGAGGAAGGGCCTGGTGGTCCGTCTACAGCCTGCCATCTAATATACTTCCTGAAATTGTTTGCTAGTATTGGCCATGGCTGAACTACATAACGTTACGTCTATAGTTCAGCCATGACCAATACTAGCCTGTTGATGTAAACAACAAATAATTTGGCTGGGATCAAACTGTTTGTCGAAAATGATACACAGTATATGTCTGTGGAACAACTATAGGTTCGAACTTATTTAACTACAGCAAGTATTTACGAAATTTGATTGTCTTAAATATTATACAAGGTGAGCTACTTCTTTAGCACCATGCATGAAAAACGGATACAAAAATTATTTATTGGCGGCGATGTTATAACAATACGCGTAAAAGTAGAAGTTCTGCCTGTTAAAAAAATTTATAAGTGATTTGCTTGTAGGTCATGACTGATAAAATATTAAGCGTACTCTTGTTTCAAATCGACTGTTTTTTTTTTTCTGTAGCCCTCTAGTGCACAAAATATTTATTTTCCATTCTTAGGAAACTATTTTCGTCAGTAATCGAACTGATTTATATGGATGTTCTATGGCTGTAAACTTAGGATAAGTAAGCTATTATTTTATGCCTGTGAACTCTATAGGGTAAGTGATCGAGTCGCCGTACTTTGGCCGTGAACTTAGCGAAAGTGAGTCGTCGTTCTATGGCTGTAAACTTAGGATAAGTAAGCTATTATTTTATGCCTGTGAACTTAGGGTAAGTGATCGAGTCGCCGTACTTTGGCCGTGAACTTAGCGAAAGTGAGTCGTCGTTCTATGGCTGTAAACTTAGGCTTTGTGAGTCACGCGTTTTCTACACGTAAGCATGTTTGTTCACGTAGGTCAGGTGATCTGAAGATCGTACGACGCTCGACGCTTGTTCCAATTCCACGTATGCTAAGTTCGGCCAATTACACCACCCCGCTCGCCGCCATGCTATGGTGTAAAAAGCCAGTCAGATTTATAATTCAAAGTCAATTAGAGTAAATTGGCGCCAGCGATTGGTTCGGCGCTACAGAACTCTGACATTATCGAACATTTAACTTGTAGTTGATGGGGAAGAGTCACTTTTGTGACCTGCTTGATGTGGACGAGATTTGTGCCCCAGCTTGACCTTATGCTGTGCTTAGACATATGCAGTGGGGACATGCATGTCATTTCTCTGCATTGTGTTTTTGCGTGCCTTTACTGGTCCACTGACAAGTACATGCAAGTCGAACGTGTAGAATATTTCACTGATTTGGGAACCGGTATTGCCTGCTGTTTTATAGACGCAGCATAGTGACAGTACCGAACGCTTCATGCTACATCGGTAAACCAGTACAACCTCCTATTTCATGGGTACAGTGATTGTGACAATGCTGAGTTTCATTTTACACTGGGAAATATGCGCAACCTGTTATTTTATGGACACAAACATTGTGGCAATTCTGCGTTTCATGCTTCATTGGTAAACCTGCGCAACCTTCTAATTTATGGAGACAAAGATTGTGGCAACGCTGAGTTTAATGCTACTCTGATGAACCTGCATACCATGCACCTTACTACTTTATGAATAAGACAGTAGAAATTCAATAAGTTTCACTCGTGACCTGCATTTGTGTATATGCGTAACATTACCAATATTGTGGCAAGAGTTTCTAGTCGGAACAAATTCCCTCTGGTGCCCATGTTTTTTTTTCATTGTCTGTACTTCTACTGATGATCTCTCTTGTCTTTCTTATATGCTTGTTTTCCGGCATTCCGCTCCCGCGATACACACTCTGCATGTCCCTTCTTTACTCTTTTTCTTTTACGACGGCTATGAGCGCTGCTAGTCAGATGCCCATCAGCAAGAGTTGAATTATAGAAATTTTTCTGGAATTTTCGTCATTCCAGAGAAGGGTATGGCAATTGTCTTTCAGAAGGGACAATTAATGACCGCCCTCTCATATGTAAAGTTATTCATTTCGAATGTCAATCGGGCAGCTGCAATATATCTTCTTTTACAAAATCACGTCAACAGATGAGACCCCTGAACTGTGATAACAAATTCGTTGTCCGTTATTTTTGACTGCCTAGTACACTACACTGTGTATAATGATTCTAAATCTCAGCCCTCACTGCACTTCACCTTGTAGGTCAGACTTCCAAGTAGCACTGAACTGTCTCAACTTCTACATCTACGGATATCGCATGCATCAAGTCCGTATCATGGCCACCGTGTTTAGATCGACCGTCTACTTGACCTCTTGTACATTTTTAAAGGTCCTCTGAAGTGGCTTGATCGAGACCGTGCTTACTTCAAGGTACTGTAGAAGGGCTCACACGACCGTCAAGTAAACGTGTTGTCTCAACAATACCCGAATTCGTTACAGAATCGGTTTAAAGAGCATAAATTAACGTGCATATCTTTCTGAGTTCTCATTCACTTTAAATTTATTAAGTTATCCTGAACTTGACTCGTGAAACTTGCTAAGCCAACTCACTTTCCGGTAAAGTCTTAGCAAATATGTTGGTGACGAAAAATTATTTTTCGTGGCACAGCAAATAATTTTGGTCACGTGAATTTGTGTTTCCTACCTCTCAACAAAACGATCAGACGTTAAAATTGAGGGATCTCGTTCACTTAAATTTCTCATGAACTCCTGTTTATTGCTCATCCATAGCGGAAAAAGTAGCTGTAAGGTTTGCATGCGCATTACGAAACATTATAGATAGCGATGACGTGACAGGTGCCGATTGTATACCTGATGAACCTCGCCGTCAAACTGACAAGAATTTGCACTGGCAGCTCTATCTACTGTTCATGGACGTGATCTTGAACCTGTTCTATTTCATAACAGCTGTAGTTCACACGTATAATTGAGGTACGATTTCATTTATCAAACGATACGAGGGATGGAGCAGTAGAATCAGATTTGCTCTGTTGGCAGAACAGACTGGGATGGGCAATATGGGAGGCAAGCAAGGTTAGATCGAGCCGCCTATAGCTATTCCTTGTTATTCCTTTTTTTTCCTATTCCTTTCTTCTCTCTTTTCTCCAGTCGTGGGTACCGCGTTTCTCTAGGCTATACGTCCCTTCCTTTTCCCCTTTTAATCATCACTTGAACGTCTAATCCACATTAACAATTTTCGGTGGAATAAGGGTGGCATATGGTAGATACGCACTCGGTCAAGAAACGATATAGTGCTTCCGAGAGGCTCCCGCCCTGCTCGGTCGCCAAGCGCGTTCTTAGGCTGCCAACATCAGCCTCGTCCCGAAAAAAAAAAAAATCACTTGAGCAGTGCGCGCTTCGCCGCCCCGTGCTAGACGGTGTTCGCGGATGTTCCAGGCCTTCGTAAAAATAGCGTGTACTGCTCACTGCTCGGGTGATTCTTTTCGGAACGAGGTCGATGTTGCCAGCCTATAAACGCGCTTGGCGACCGAGCAGCGCGGTAGCCTTTCGGATGAGCCTTTTCGTTTTTCGACTGTGTGCGTATCTACCATATGGTACCGTTGTTGAACCGAAAATTTTTAATAGGATTTTTAATAAGGCCCGCAGTAGCAGCAGTGAAAAGTTTTAATAGGATTTTTAACAGGATCCTCAGTAGCAGCAGACTAAGGCGTCTGACTTTGACTCTCAAGGCCGCTGGTTCGTGCTTCGTTCCCAGCTGGGCCTCTTCCGGGCGGCGCTTGATGTGATCGGTCGGCATCCGGTCTGCATATTGCTGTAGGTTTACTAACCTTCCCCAGCAATGGAGAGGGTTGGGGGGTCGCAGATATTGTCGCATGAAGTCTTCCGCCACTGGCACAAAGCTCTACACAATCTGTGGTCGACTGCAGCCGTATACTCATCTGGGGCCTGTTAGTCTATATCTGCAGCACAAACCAGTGCATGCGGAATTCCCAGTTGGGGGTACGGTCAAGTTGACTTTACCTTTACCTTTGTAGCTTAATCTGCTGGGAATACGTGTTTCTTTTGACATGCCATATTTGATATTTTCATTGTTTCTTCCTCTTATCAATATTGTTATAGCAATGCCGAACCTTGCATTTGGGTCAAAGAAAACACGTAAGCCGTAAGTAAGAAGCCGACCGATATCGCTGTACCTAGACAGATATGACATACTTCACAGAATAAGCTTATCTGCACGGCTATGATTAATGCATTGCAGTTTAGCTTATGTGAAATCCGCTTTGTTGACGAATATATGAGTGACACGCATAAGCATTGTCCGACAGCAGTAGTTACTGATAACGATTTGCTTTATAGCCGATAAGTGGCCGCGCTCACTTGCTTATCAGTGATTCTTGTCTTTCTTGAGACCGCCCGCGCTGTTGGGGGGATTGTCTTTGTGCCTCTTTTTGTGGGGATCACTTCGAATTAAACTGCAAGCGCAATAATATTAATGATTCTTTTTACTCCGATGAGTCATATTTCGTCCTCATTAAATATGAAGTTTTGTGCGAACAGGTGTACCTAGTTAATTCATGAACTTATACGGTGCTTCTTTTAGGCTATTATGGGTTAACAATTGTGCAGAAGAGTAGACTGCAATCGATCCCATAGTTTCTTATTTTTGCTGTTTTCTCGTCCTTCAGGGTTCCTTATATGAATAAATTTCGTATTATTCTGCCATAAATTCGTTACTGGACATTTTTCGATGATGAGTAGGTAACTAATACGCTTGTAAGCAATTCATTCATGAGTCCCTATCATCACGCTTATTATTTTTTACCTCCGCCAAGGAGGTTATGTTTTCGTCGTGTTTGTCTGTCTGTCTGCTGTTTGTCTGACTGTTTGTCTGTCTGTCAGTCACCAAGATAACTCAAAAAGTTATGAACCGATTTAGATGAAATGTACAGGGATTGTTAGGTATGTTAGGAGGAACAGATGATTAACTTTTGGTGAAGATATGTCCATCCGTTTGTTTGTCTGCGTCATTTTTCTCGATGCTATAACTCAAAAAGTTATGGATGGATTTTGATGAAATTAACATGAGTTGTTAGGTATATAGCAAAGAGTAGATGACCAAATTTTGTTAATGGTCCGGGTGTTCGTTCGTTTGTTTGTCACTGTTTTTAATTTTATGCTTGTTAGCACAATAACTCAAAAAATAATGAATGGATCTATATGAAATTTATAGGAGTTGTTAGTAATAGTAAAAGACATAAATGATCAAATTTTGGTGCAGATCGGTTGGTTCGTTTGTATGTTTGACTCATATTTGCCATGACGTTTGTAAACTGTATAACTCAAAACGTTATGAACGGATCTTCAAAAAGATTAAACAAACTGTTATTAATATAAAAAGGCACAAATGATTCGATTTTGGAGTTTATGCAACGAAAATTATGGTTTCAGAGCCAATTTGAATTTTTGCTACCGTTGGCTCATTTGGCGGAGGTATGCGCTCTCAGAATGCTCTAGTTTTATCATGTTTTCTCTGTTCAATGCATAAACATATTGAAAAATCCAACTGACCCCTGCAGGTGCTAGCATTTTGTATATGAAGATCTCTATCTTCTCTAAAGTTTATGCAACGATGAAATCCGTTAATCATCGGTGACATCCTATCTTAATACCATTTTTCTTACACGCCTTGTTTCACTATACATTAAGAAATATGTTCTGGTAGCAATTCCCCAAGATCTGGTAAGGTCACCACTCTTGTGTCAGAATCGCTTTTGTCAGCGGTCACCTTTATTTTTCGCCTTAATGACTGACCTGTGGATATCAAATCTCGCTACTCTGACCACTTCTGATAATTATGTGAGTTCGTACAGTGACTTGCCGTATCTATATGACGGAAGTTGTGTTTTCCCATGCAAGAACTGCCGTCCGGAACTTTATTGAATGGATATGGGCCTGTTTTTTGCTGTTATTTGCTATTGCAGTTTGCCTGTTGCACCAAAAATGAAGGGCTGTAGTGATTCGTAGCGCTATAATAAACGATTAGCTGAAGGGTATTGGGAGTGTCTGAGGGTTACTTATGATTGTAATATCGACTGCGTATCTCTAATGGACATATTCTGGTGCTGTGTGGGATCCTGTAGCATTTAATAATTATTTATTCTTCCCTCATTGTACGGTGTCCTATCACTTACTAGAAAATTCCTGGTTCGTATTGCTTAAGTTAATAACCATCGATTACTTTCACTCACTCGTGCTAATTTCTTGCATTGACTGTTAGAGGTCTATTCTCTATCTACCCTTATACTCGATGGAAAGGTTACTGAATAATATGTGCCTCAGTATTTTAAGTTGTACGGTTTCAGAGATGAATCATTAGAGGATGTGCTTCTTTTGTACTGTTCGCTGAAAAACGGTGAAAGTAAGTCGCTCGATCATATCTGCCGCACTACATATATGCCATATATGGAGTCGTATGTCAATTGTTTGGCTTTTATAATACCAATGTTTAGTAACCTATATAATATTTCTGATACTCTGTCCTATACTGACTATCATCGGATGTTTGTTCCCAGCCCCACCGTTATTAAGTAATTAATTACTCCGTAGTCATCATACAAAAAATTGATTATTATAAACGGTGGGGTCGTCTACATGAGCCACAGCATACACTTCTACAACTATGCACGCGTACTATCACTGAGGATACTGTATATTGAGAAAACGTCATGCTCTACCTCTCGAGATACTTCATTATGTCATTATATAGTCGTAAAACAATTATTTCAATGGCATGGAAATTCTCAACATCCACAGTCATAAATTCGACCAGTTACTGAAGTTATAGAATAAGTTGGATATTTTGGAAAGCACCAGCTTCTGGATTCGAGTGTATTTTATTCGTACTGTAAGCTATATTTTCATAGTAGCCGTAGACCACAGCGTACTCTATGCAAAAAATTAAATGGTGCGTAAAGTGCCCAGAGCGATATAAAAAGAACTATACGCACTAGACATCTTTCGTAAAATTGCAGTAGAGTAAGATATAGACATAGATGAGTTATACCACATTATAACGAGAAGTTAGATGGTCACTTCCCAACGTTGACTTAAAATGTACTGCAGACTGTCTCCCGTACAGTAATATGAGACAATAGCGTATAGTCGAATGTTTCTTAAACAAGAAATTAGATGGCCGCTGAATTTCTCTTATCGATATGAAAGGTATACTGTAGAGTACATATTTCATGTAGCAACCATAGACTACGGAAAAGTCGTATCAGTTATCCAAAAACTTGGTACTGGCTCACCCTGTGAGTGCTCGTGCGTACTTTATTTGCGTTTGATTATAGTTCTCCATACCTTCATATTGGTTAGTTACCCCTTATTTGCGAGCATTAGAGTCCACCCGAGACGTCAGGGGTGACACCTTCGGTCACGTGACCCGTATTAGCTTATGACGATAAAACGGCCTCATTATCGACTTCGGAATTGCTTACCTGATGTATGGACGCCTTTTTCCGTTCGCCGTCGTATGATTTCTATTAGGATTTATGGGCCACGGCGCGTTTTGGTGGTTAAAAGAGAATAAAACCGCAACGTGCTTAGTGGGAAGGTAGAAAAGTCGGACGCCTCGACCACGGGAACATGTCAGCTGCATGACGGGGCGGAACAGTTCGTATTAGATCATAATTTTCTAAGACAATATTGGGTCAAAATAACTTTTCTGTGTGTGTTTTCGTTGGTCGTGGCTTCTGAAATTTTTTTATAGTCGGCTATAGAGAAGCGAAGGCCGTGCTGTTTTGTCGAAAGCGTGGTGAGTGTTTGCACTCTGAATCCCGAGGGCAAGTTGTTTTGGGATGGAGGTCTCATTTGTTGTCGGGATTCTATCGCCTGATGTGCAATGCTGCGAGCTGTAGCTTTGAGCGAGCTTTCGGGTTTTAGCAGTTGAAAATTAAACTTCTTTACATGTCAGTTGCTTGTCGACCGTATAGAACTGCTCCTCTACGTTTAAATTTTTAAGTAAAGTCATTGCCACGAAGGTTAAGCCTTTGCAGTTATCGGCACGATCCGTATATGAGGTGTACAGTCCAGACTTCCGGGAACCTTTCTTGTACAGCGGAAAATATAACTAACCGTTTCGCTTATCGGTTGAATGAAACGGTTGATACGTCGAGGTTTGTGTGCAAATTTTTTTTCATCACTATGGAAAATACACCCGCATGCGTCGTTTGTCTACTTTTATCACGAAGAGCATCGATGAAACAGTTCGCAGAGAAAATTATGTATCCTCTGTTTGGGTGCTGTGATAAATGCAACCACTTCGCTTAAGTGCTCAGATCGATGCAAATTAAACAGTTCGAATAGCAGGATCTCTAGCTGTTACGTCGCTGTGGCAAATTGCACTGCACCACTGCAGTGGTTAATTTTGCGAGAGGCTAGCACAGCTTTGATGTAAGCTATTTAGCTATATTTTTTTACAGCTGAGGAAACTAGAGTTTCAGAAGACACCCACAGGCTGCAGTATGCCATAATGTCATGCAACAACATTCTGACAGGAACTGAGCCCTGAACAAGCATTTTTTTCCGGGGCACGGACGAACATCATGCCGTCTCCTTCATATCCTCACTTTTGCTTCTCCACAGCGAGCTGTACATAACTTCTGGGGCTTGTCCGTAAACTGCTAGTGTAACGATATTTTTGGCCTCCCCGGATCTGATTTATTGTATTAGCCTTTGAGGTGGCTCAAAACTCTGTTTGGGCAATGACTTAGCAAGATCGAGCCAGATTTTTTGTCCAGCTCACTGATGGGCCCGACGCTGCATCATCTCAGCCAGCTGTGCACTTCCGATCGTTGCTTACATTTGTATCTATCGTTATTTTGCGACCTCCCACTTCGCCAGCCCACCTTCCTAATACCTGCCCAGCACGTGCCTGTATATTAATGCATTCATTACCTTAGCTGTGCAATCTATTAAGCTTTTTGGGCGCATTCATACGGTGGCTGCAGAGGTGACACGGTCACGTGACGGGCGCCGTGTGCTGATCCGTTTTACCAGCGATCACATGCAGACAGCGCGTGTGAAGTGTCCAAGGTGTATTAATTTGCCTAACGTGATCGATACCTCAAGATACGCGACTTGGTCGTCCTCACTAGAGCACAAAAATGGTTTATCGGGGCGTTAGTAAATCACGTTCAGAACTTGTGCGTGCGTTTTCAGTGAGTCTAGCCCTTAATCTCTGTTATGTGGAGATGAGAAAGTGAGGATATATAGGGGACAGTATGATGTGCATCCGTGATCCGGAGACAATGTTTGTTCAGGGCTCAGTTCCTGTCAGAATGTTATTGCATGAGATTGTGGCATGCCGCAGGCTGTGGGTGTCTTCTGAAACTCTAGTTTCCTCAGCTGCAATCAAAATATTGCTAAATATCTTACATCAACGCTGTTCCATCCATTCCGAAAGTTAACCACTGCAGTGGTGCAGTGCAATTTGCCACAGCGACGTAAAAGCTAAAGATCCTGCTATTCGAACTGTTTAATTTCCATCTGAGTACTTGAGCAAAGTGGTTATATTTTTCACAACACCCATATATAAAAAAGATAGGTACATAAGTGAGTAATTACACGGATGGTCGCGGTCTTGCCTCCAAAGTTCAAATATAGGAGAACGCGCGCAATGAATGAACATCTTCCTATATTTGTATGTTTGTTTACTCCGGACAACACAGTTATTTCCCATAGCCAACTGCCGTATCAGTAAATACTTTTTGCATTTGTATTTCGTCACGGATACCGTACGCGTCGTAAGCATGAAACGGTTTCCTATGTTTGTTTACACCAGTAACACAGTTATTTCCCGATAGCTGCCCTGGGAGTGTATCCTTGATATGATTCTTGGAACTGGGGTTGCTCCTGTTACCTGGCAACCTTCACGGCTGATACAGTCAACACTGGTGTCATGACAGAGGGGGGGGGAGGCGATATGTGTAAGTAAGGAAAGGGTAGAGGTGGCGATGGGGTGATGCCGTGATGGTAGGGGGGAGGAGGGTGGCAATGTGGTGGAGTAGGGAGGACGGTATGCAGAAGTGGCTAGGTCGTATAAGCCAGTCTGTCTGATGCAACAATTGACGTATTGTTCTGTTGTAGATACGGCTGACGTGTAACAAAAGAACAGCTCAACCCAGTTTCCAAAACGTGTTTATTTTTTTGAAAATTTCTTATCAATTGCACACAAACTACGAGTAGCTCGACAAGCGGTCGCAAATACTATACAGTATACGGTGCCCATTCTCCTACTATCATTTTTGTATAGATCTGCTGTCCTTTTTTTATACTTCTGCTGACGACGTTTGTGCCTTTTCTTTCCCAAGTTGCTGAAATCCTCCACAATTAATGATGCACTACAGAACGCTCTCGTGAATGGGNGTCAGGGGTGACACCTTCGGTCACGTGACCCGTATTAGCTTATGACGATAAAACGGCCTCATTATCGACTTCGGAATTGCTTACCTGATGTATGGACGCCTTTTTCCGTTCGCCGTCGTATGATTTCTATTAGGATTTATGGGCCGCGGCGCGTTTTGGTGGTTAAAAGAGAATAAAACCGCAACGTGCTTAGTGGGAAGGTTGAAAAGTCGGGCGCGTCGACCACGGGAACATGTCAGCTGCATGACGGGGCGGAACAGTTCGTATTCGATCATAATGTTCTAAGACAATGTCGGGTCAAAATAACTTTTCTGTGTGTGTTTTCGTAGGTCATGGCTTCTGAAGAATTTTTTTTTATAATCGGCTATAGAGAAGCGAATGCCGTGCTGTTTTATCGAAAGCGTGGTGAGTGTTTGCACTCTGAATCCCGAGGACAAGTTGTTTTGAGATGGAGGCTTCAGTGGTTGTCAGGATTCTATCGTCTGATGTGCAATGCTGCGAGCTGTAGCTTTCAACGAGCTTTTAGTTTTTAGCAGTTGAAAATTAAATTTCTTTACATTTCAGTTGAGTGTCGACCGTATAGAACTGCTCCTCTGCGTTTAAATTTTTAAGTAAAGTCATTGCCACGAAGGTTAAGCCTTTGCAGTTATCGGCACGATCCGTATATGTGGTGTACAGTCCAGACTTCTATGGAACCTTTCATGTACAGCGGAAAATATAACTAACCATTTCGCTTATCGGTTATATGAAACGGTTGATACGTCGAGGTTTGTGTCCAGATTTTTTTTCATGTCTGTTTACTTTTTCACGAAGGACATCGATGAAACCGTTCGCAGGGAAAGTCACATACCTATCTTGTTTGTGTGTGTTGTAAAAAATATATAGCCACTTCGCTCAAGTGCTCAGATGGAATTAAACAGTTCGAGTAACAGGATCTTTAGCTTTCACATCGCTGTGGCAAATTGCACTGCACCACTGCAGCGGTTAATTTTGCTAGAGGCTAGCACAACTTTGATGTAAGCTATTTAGCTACATTATTTTACAGCTGAGGAAACTAGAGTTTCAGAAGATACCCACAGCCTGCGGTATGCCACAATCTCATGCAACTACATTCTGACAGGAACTGAGCCCTTAACAAACATTTTTTCCGGGGAATGGACGAACATCATGCCGTCTCCTATATATCCTCACTTTTGCTTCTCCACAGCGGGCTGTACATAAACTTCTGGGGCTCGTCCGTTAGATTGCTGTCGTAACGACATTTTTGGCCTCCCCAAATCTGATTTATGGTGTTAGCTTTTGAGGCGGCTCAAAACTCTGTTTGGGCAATGACTTAGCAATTTTGAGCCAGATTTTTCGTCCAGCTCACTGATGGGCCCGACGCTGCATCATCTCAGTCAGCCATGCACTTCCGATCGTTGCGTACATTTGTATCTATCGTTATTTTGCGACCTCCCACTTCGCCAACCCACCTTCCTAATACCTGCCCAGCACGTGCCTGTATATTAATGCATTCATTACCTTAGCTGTGCAATCTATTAAGCTTTTTGGGCGCATTCATACGGTGGCTGCAGAAGTGACACGGTCACGTGACGGGCGCCGTGTGCTGATCCGTTTTGCCTGCGATCTCATGCAGACAGCGCGTGTGAAGTGTCCAAGGTGTATTAATTTGCCTAACGTGATCGATACTTCGAGATACGCGACTTGGTCGTTGTCACCAGCGAACAAAAATAGTCTATCGGGCGTTAGTAAATCACGTTCATAACTTGTGTGTGCGTTTTCAGTGAGTCTAGCCCTCAATCTCTTTTTCTTAAATATAAGTGAGTACTTACACTGATGGTCGCGGTTTTGCCTCCAAAGTTCAAATATAGGGGAACGCGCGCTATGGATGAACGTCTTCCTATTTGTATGTTTGCTTACACCGAACAGCCGGTTATTTCCCATAACCAACTGCCGTATCAGTAAATAAATATACTTTGTAAATTTTTGCATTTGAATTTCGTCACGGATACCGTACGCGTCGTAAGCAAGGAACGGTTTCCTTTGTTTGTTTACACCAGTAACACAGTTATTTCCCGATAGCTGCTCTAGGAAAGTATCCTTGATGTGATTCTTGGAACTGCGGTTGCTCCTGTTACCTGGCAACCTTCTCGGCTGATACCGTCAACACTGGTCTCAAGACAGGGGGGGAGGAGGAGGCGATATGTGTAAGTAAGGAAAGGGTAGAGTTGGCGATGGGGTGATGCCGTGATGGTGGGGGGAGGAGGGTGGCATTGGGGTGGAGTAGAGAGGACGATGTGCAGAAGTGGCTAGGTCGTATAAGCCAGTCTATCTGATGCAACGATTGACATACTGTATTGTTCTGTTGTAGATACGGCTGACGTGTAACAAAGAACAGCTCAACCCAGTTTCCAAAACGTGTTTATTTTTTGAAAATTTCTTATCAATTGCACACAAACTACGAGTAGCTCGACAAGCGGTCGCAAATACTATACAGTGCCCATTCTACTACTATCATTTTTGTATAGATCTGCTGTCCTTTTTTTATACTTCTGCTGACGACGTTTGTGCCTTTTCTTTCCCAAGTTGCTGAAATCCTCCACAATTAATGATGCACTACAGAACACTCTCGTGAATGGGACCCATGCGTCTATCAGTGCTATACAGTAGGGGAAAGAAATATTCGTACACCGTGAAATTGTCTATTTAAAACACACACGCAAAAACAAAGCAATTAAATTGCTCTATAATAGAAATTATAAAACAATTTATATATTTTGGGTTAAAAAAGTACTCGTACAACACAAAAACGATTTTAAAAGAACATTTAATATTTGATGGCGTAGCTTATGTTCAGTTCTACGGCAATTAATCTTTTCTATAGTTCTATATTTTCTGGGGAATTTTAGCCCATTCTTCTTTGCAGAGAATTCTTTGAGTTGCGGAATGGACTTTGGCGTCTTCGGATAAATGTTTAATTTCACAAATCGCCACAAATTTTCAATCGGATTCAAATCCGGAGACTAGCTTGGCCATTCTAATTGTTTTAGGTACATGATTATCGGTGTACCATTTCTTTGTGGTTTTCGCCGTATATGTTTTGGGTCTTTGTCCTCCTGAAAAGCGAATTCTTGCTATAGCCCGAGTGGTTGAACCGACGCATGCAAATGTTCCCTCAAAATGTTCTGATACATGTGAGCGTTCATTTTCCCTTCTATGATATGACTGTTACCTGTTCCACGTGATGAAAAGCATCCCCAATTCATAACGTTACCACCACCAAATTTCACAGTCTGAATGGTATTTTCTGGTGCGAATGCCGTTCCGTCCTTCCTCCATACATGGTTCTTTGAATTTCGTCCAAATAGCTCAATTGTAGTCTCATCCGACCACAACACTTTTTCCCACAACGACTCAGGCTTGTCCTTGTGCTCACGGACGAATTTCAGACGAGCTTCCCTGTTTCATTTCGACCGCAGGCGAGTTTTGCGAGGAGTTCGAGAGCCTAAACGATTTTTGGTGCAGCTCGTGGCTTATTGGACGGAAGCTAACGCTTGCCCCTGCTGCTAGCAAGTCCTCCTGAAGCTGTTCGCGAGTAGTCATGAGATATTCGGATACTTTCCTGGTCATTTTTCTTAAAGCTCTAGAGGAAATCTTCCGCGGCCTGTCTGATCTAAGTTGGTTTTCGACCATTTCCGAACTCTTAAACTTTTTGATAAATGACCCGATGATGGTAAACGGTGTTTTGAGTGTCTCTGATATTTGCCCATAACTTTTCCCGTATTTCCATTTTTTTATAATCAACTCTTCTACAGAATTCGTAAGCTCCTTGCTTTTTTCCTGTGGTTACAACCTTCTTCTACGATGTCGCACGAAATAATGACTCCAAAGCTGTACATGGACTTTAGTAGCCTTCTAGCGTAAAATCTGGTTCTGTAAAATTATTGAACAGTCAAATCGCTTTTAAAATGAAAAAATCTTTTGGTACGAATACATTTTTCAACCTCGGATAGGCTATACGAAAATTTATGTAATTTACATAATTCATTGTTATTTTTTGTTTTGTTGACATACGGTACATCAATAGATAACACTTAAAAGCAATACTGTATCAATATATACATATATATGTACTTTTGGTGCGCTACATTGTTTAAATAAACAATTTCATTTCATGGTGTACGAATATTTTTTCCCCTCCCCACTGTATATCCTTTCTGGAACTCGGCTGAACGTCGATCGGCTTAAACTACTCACTATTTCATTTATGTTTTAACTCATAGCATTAATATGGCAGTTTCACGACAATGTCACTATATATAATAGCACGCACAGCTAGCTATAGATTCGGGGAATTCGAGTCACAGTTATTCAATTTATCCACTATGCCCAGTTTTGTGCCGCTTCGCGTGTCGTACACTCGCGCGCGGGTGCTTAATTGTCAAACAAGTATTTCGTCTGCCTATTAATCGAGAATTTTTTATCGATTTCAAGCCTAATTTTCTGCAGAGAGACGGGCACGTCAGCTGTTGATGATATAATTATTCTGAGAATGATCATGCTAGAGCACTTTAGAATTAATGTAAAACTTCGATTGAAATTTTAGTATTATTTTCTATTTATGAACAGTCATCTTTAGTAATTGATATTGTTTTAGTCTCCAGCGTTTTTTATTAGCAAAATAAAAGAATGTACGGATATCTCTAACAAATGTACAACGTTTCCAATTTTCCGTAAAGATCTATATGTAGCTTGTCAATATTGGAGAATACATTCTATGCGGTGAAATCGCAACAAAATTCAAACATTTGTGCAGCTATCAATTGTGTACTACCTTTAGTGCATACTAAGTGAATATAACCAGCTTTCACACGTAGGCCTAATCTTTACTGCCATTATGAGTCTAATTCGTCACATCGAAGCTAGGTATATGTAATATCGTACATATCTGTGTAATTTGAAGCACATACTAACGTACCAGTACAATATCGAATATAATGTATTTGTTCCCTGCTTCGTAAAAAATCATCAGTGTTCATCGGAGTTGTTTCACCATTCAATTACCGAAAGCTTGAAAGCGCACTCGTAGGAATAGCATGGTAGAAATAACCATAGATTGTCAGTTGCCCGGTAAAGAAATGACACAGGTTCAGAAACGCATATTTTATGAATTCCAGTTTTGTTACTAATTCCGGATGTAAAAAGTTAAACGCTCCCTCTCCATCTGTAGGTTACCTTGGACTTTCCCCTAGGTCTGGTAAGCTTCTTTTATTCGTGCCTAATTTGTTTTTAGCGATTTCCATACTCCTGCTAATGACGACTTACTCCTCGCTTCTTTTTTCCCCAAATTTGCTGCTCCCATCCGCGTTCATTCAGGGTCGGAACGCCCTCTTGCATGAGCTCCACATTTCTTTCTCGACATACTGAATGTCCCTTCTTCTTTATCTCTTGGTACATCTTCGCGCCGTAATCAAAGGGGCTTAATTAAACTAGCTTATGCAACAATGATAATAATTCTAATATTAACCGTTCACTCTGCCATCGTTTGCAAGCTAAAATATACAGTACGTCTAGCAAGCGTTAAGAGTCGACCGTTCCCTGCATTCTCTTTTCATTCTCAGCAAGCCATTGACCTTATTCTTTAGACACAAAGCACGCAGCTACAACTTATTTAGTGGCAAAGCAAGACTAGAAAATAACTCCAGGCATTAAGATTTCAGCATTAATTTGCTTCTTAATTGCCACATCTACCCAACCATCAACTTCCATAATCATACATAATAGTTGTGTCCATATGCGCACTAGCAACGTTTTCTATGAAACCAAATGCGTGAAATAATTCGGAGCGTTTTTTTAGAGATTATTATTTCTTTCGCATCTGTATAGCCTGCTCAGTAAGCCAGTAATTAACCATACACTTCTGTCTCTCATGAGTGCGCAGCAACAACCTGTTGTTTACTTCTCTACATCTTCTCAAGCCTAATCTTCCTCTGACTCACCCCTGCGGTTGTCAGGTGACCGCCTATTCTATCTTACCAGCTACTTTTTTTCAACTCTGGCGGCCAGTGCGCGGAGAGCGGCGCACGCGTTTCAACACGTTTTCGTCTTGTCCGGACAGGTAGCGGTGAGGGGCGGAGCGTCGGACGATGCTGGGCGACGCCACGCCTTATCTTGGGCGCATAGAGACAGCTTTCGGTAAGTACTATTTTTTTTTTGTACTTTACTTGTTTTATCTTTCATCGAATGTTCTAGAACAATTGGCAGCTTAAAGGTCAAGCGCCTCAGACGTAAGTGCCACTGTATTCTCTATCGAAATAGTACGATTGCTGCGCCAAATATTACCGTATTTTCGAAATGATTTTCTAACGTGTTAAATTAAATAACATATGTATGGTAACGAAACAAACGACCGTCCTACAACGTAACTGCTACTGTAGTATCGATTTAAATTATCATACACTATTTCAGCCCAAGTACAGCGTTGTGCAAAGTTCATATGAAAACCTCTCTTTATAGTTTTTTATAATCTACTGGCAGTGCAATAACTGTTGCGCATATTTGCGACTGGGAGTGTACGGTTGGCTACAGTTGGCAGTCTGCTCCTATTTTTGTGAGGCTGAGTGTACGGTTTGGTAGAAGCGTTAATTCATTGGCTGTTGTGCGGCCCTAATCTTGCAATGCAGCAAATATGAATTATATGTAGGGGTACACATATGTGTACCTGATTTATCCCACTTATTCCAACTTGGAGCTCGAAACCTATAGGTTAATCGTTAGATTAGATTTGTATTTTTAACATAGTAACGAAGTCGATTACGGCTAGCACTGCTTGCTTTTTCTCGTCTATCAACATCTTTATTCATTCTTTTTTTAGGCGTTTTTGATTTTAGGCTACACCAAATTTCAGTAGGCTGGATTGTTGTAGATTACCGATGCTCGCGGCCGCCCGTTCTAATATCTCTCGACCGTGCACAGAGAACAGTAGGCGAGTGTCATGTCTGATAAGAACAGGCCGACAAGAGAAAAGAGAGCGATAGCTCACTGTCATTATTAATTGCGTCGAGAACGGGCGCAAGCTATGACAAGTGCCTCAGATAGAGAAAATAAACGTATATCTTTACACAGCACTAGTTATAAGTACTAGTGCACCAAACGCAACCCTTTTGTTGAATAAGTCATGAAAGTATGTATTTGAAAACATCTTACCATCCTATCGAAAAAGTTACAATACTCCAAATTTCACCATGTCCACAAAGTCCACGAAGTTTACCAATTTAAGTGCACAAAAGCAACCCAGTTCACAAAGACCCGTGACCAGGCCTTTACTAATAACCCGAGAACTCCCGTGTTCGTATCCTGGATACGGTTCGTCAAAAAAAAAAAAGTGTCGGTGCCTTGAAATTTTTTTTCTTCAGTATTAGATAGGGGAAAAATAAGGCTTCGGCCAGACGGACGGACGGACAGACGGCTCTCTTATTATAGTATAGATTATGTAGGACGAGTAGTTTTCTTTACTTCTGTCGTATATGGCAGGAATGAAAGATTAAATCCGTAACGTCTAGGTCAGCCAGACAACTGATAGAGATATACAGTGTAACCTTACCAACTTAAATGTGGAACTGTAAAGCGAAACAGTACCAAAAACTGCATCGTTTCTTATATTTCGCTCCAAAATCAACAATTTCCAATTTAACAACTTTGATGTAAATGGTTCTGTTTACCAAACTTTAAGATTTTTACAGTTCTGTATTTGTTTCTCTCTCAAAGACTAGAATTTCTGGAAATATTTCAGAAAAAAAATACCGCGTCCTAGTACCATTGAAGAGGGTTGTACATGTATATGTAGGCTAAACATATATTTAATTATCTTCTCGATGCGAAGCACCTGTCGGAGCTTGCTCGCACTTTCTACACAATGACTGTCAGCTACGTATATTCTCTTTTTTTCATGCTACCTGTTATCAGATGGTCGCATCATAGCAGCGTGTGTCCCTTTACAGGTTGCACTAGCCTGCCTCACTGATTTGCGTCGTTTCAACGTGTTGTGTACGAGCAGATTAATGAGTAATTCACCTGTTGTGTGTTTAATCTTTCGTACATCATCGTAATCCATATTTCACCATTACTGATGATTGTAATCCATATTTCCGATGTTCACGAGTGCTTTCGGTTTTTCTTTTTAGGTGAGACGTATAGGTTTAGTTATCGTAGTTGCAGCTCGAAGGCCTCTGATTATGTAGGTGCCAAAACCGAATCACGAGCGTAATTTTTACTGGACAATGTACGGATTTAAGACTTTCACCCTGCAGATCAGATGCACTTACTACCGTTCAATAACCCTTTGGTCGCGAACACACTCAACATTAATCTGAATTCGAAATATGGTTGAAGCAGAGAGTCGAAATCTCTGTACCTGTATATATCCAGAAAATGTATCAGTATTTTACTGTATTTATAACACAAGACAACTGTAATCGATGTTCTTCTTCCTGTAAAGGTTTCCGCGTTACGAAACTTGGCAAGAGGTAGGTATTCAAGATTTTATAAAACTGCCTTTGTGAACAACTGCAGCTGAAATAACTACGTCGATACACAAATTATAACTAAAATTATTTTGAATGGCAAATTGCTACTAAAAATATTGCAATCGACGATTTACGGTTAAAATTATTTTGATGCACTTGTTCGGGCTGAAATTATTTTTGTAAACGAATTACCAATAGCTGCGCTTTGATTTTGTTTTCCTTTTACTTATTATGGGATTGTTTTCTGCTGGCACTACGCTTGTTACTCGAAATATGAGCAGCGTTTTAGATAAACAAGAAAGAAATATTTAACTAATCTAACGTAAAAATGTTGGCAGTTCCTAAAATGAAATTGATTAAACTTATGGGAATTATGCGAAACAAAATTAGTTTATAATTATGAGACGTAACTATCCCTATAAAAACATTAACCAGGTCTATAAGAAGAAAATTCATCAGTAGGGAAAATTTATTCTTCTACATATGTAAGACTTGGTCTGAAATTTTTCCTACGAAAAAATGTTATGCAACACCAACTATTAAAATAGCTCTTTGTACCCTGAAAGGTCAAATACTGCAACGTACAGCCTGTGTACTTGACATTTGGTATTATCTGCAGAGCTGTCTCGTCCCCAAAAGATACACGTACGTCCTGCATACCCATGCAGATAATTCTCATAGAATGTTCTGGAGTGCACGAAGCTCGTCCGGGCGCGCGAGCTCGAACTATGATTCTGATCGACGATTGAACGAAGAGCAACGATGTTTGTATCCTTGCAAGTCGACTTTGTGTTCGCATTTCAGCAGTTTTGCTCGTTAGTTTTACAAAATTTGCAGCTCAAAAACAATGGGGAAGTTTGTTACACGATCAGCAGATATCTTGTTGCGTAGTTACTGTCTGTTGTGAGCTTCGTTTACTTAGTTCGTGTTCCCACGCGTGTAGTTTTGTTGCTGTCGTTGTTGTTGTTATCGACTCTTACTTTAAAGGCGAGTTGCAGCAGCGACCTGAATGAGAGTTTTTCAGCGCGAATTAGCATTATACGCTTGAACCTTGGCTCATGTCTGAGTTATTATAGGTGTGAAGTATTTTTTGAAAAATGTAAATTATTTTGATCAGTACCTATACATGGAAATTGTTCTTTTTATGAAAACACGTTCGCGGCACTTCAAAAGACTCTAAACCTAATTGGAGCAAGAAACAACCGTAGAGGCACAAAAAAAAACCTGCTAAGGAGAAACATAAGAAAAAAATACATTCCTGGCTGACTCGAACGCCTGCAGATCCAAACAGCCGAAAACACATCTCGATCCTCAAAGAATTTCTTACCCAACACATTGGTGGATTTGGCACCCGTGCTCTGAACCGCCGAGTTTAGCACGTAGCTATCCTAACCAAAATTGCTCAAACAATTTGGCCGGAGCCATAGCTGCAGTTGGCAGCGGAGGTTTCACGGAAAGAAACAACGCGTTGCTTGTGAGATTACGAAGAACTGATAACAGTTGATGTTTTGGCGATATGGTCAATAGGTAAAAGGTTAACTGAGCGTACGTAAGACGTTTATGATTGAATACTTTGATTGGGATAATCTAATGCGCTTAGCTTGACCTCATATGGTAATTAAACCCTGAGTGAGCGATTGGCCGTTTTGGATCAAAGTTAGGCCTTAATAGTAACATGTGAAACAAAGGAAGACTGACTTGGACATATCTTGAGCTATCTGCTAGTTCTGCGGACTTATCAACTGTCTAACATTAAAGATTGCTGCCATTGCTCTCTGTTGTACGATGTATCAAAGAGAATAGTTTAGTTTATCGAGCAATGTAAAGAAATACAGTAATGCACTTTTTGAAGCAGTTCAAGATCCGCTTGGTAACGGTTTTTTTAGCCATAAACGCAGCCCTGCTTGCCTGACCTTGGAAAACGGAAATGACACAGGTCGGTCGCCCACACTCCCACCCTCGTGCAACACCACCACCACCAAAAATTTCCCATGAGTGAGGGAATATAGGTATATAGGTCATCCATCTCACGCTCACGTGTGTCTGCCGCAAGCGCTTCTGAACTCTATTTTTTTTACCATTAAATTCTATACAGCTTGTATGTTATAAGCTTATTGATCTGTTAGCGTGCTGTAGGCTATCCTGTCTTAATTATGCTGTAGATTGTCGGAAATACTGCATAAGTCAGGACAATATTTTTGTAAGGTAATGTATTACGGAAATCCTTGTTTATCCGGTGGGGAAAGTAATGAGAAAATAAACGCACTGAGCTTCAAAAATATTACTTTAGTCAGACCGGTGTATTTTGTGAAGATATCTTAATGAAATTTTTGTTCTTGGAACTGTCTTGAGACTTTGTTTTAAAGGCGAAGGATTTAAAGGCGAAGGCTTCGCATAAAATCAGCAATTTGTCCACAATATTTCGATCGGAAAACGCTAACACGCTCCTAAATTTTATTTTATGCAGAAATTGGAGAAAGTCTGTGCAAAGTAGTATTCTAGTCGAGTGTTCATTTGTTGCTGGGCTGAACGTTTAAACATTTCATTAACATTGTCCCTTTCGGGCTTATGCAACATTGTGAACAAGATCTGGAGGTTACTCTGCAGGTAAAGAAGTTGAGGACTTTGAGGCTGACTCTTAAGTGGCTATATATAGATTGCTGAAAATAATATTGGCGACTTCAGTGCATTCCACTAAAAATTACTAATAATTATTGTTGAGTTTTCATCGTGGTGTTCAGTTTGAAATTATTTCAATTTATTAAAAGGAGCCGAGTTTTAGATAAAGACAACTGACGCACATTTCAGTCGCAATACCGGGTGATAAACATTAGCTACTATTAGTGGCAATATATTCTCCGCACTTGCTGGGATGAACGTAATACATGGTACACTTAGTCTTTTATGCAGTACTCTTACACGCGTCCTTGTAATCACTCTTAGCGTTTTAAAATAGCTGACACTTTGATCGAATTGAACGATGATGTTTTAATCTGAAACAACCAACGTATAGTGTAGAATAACTATCTACTGCAAATAACCGCACATAATTCTGTTTCTTAGGTTTCACCTTCCTATGTTATGAGGAGTCCATATAGCGCTTCTAGGGGAGCCTACACTTAGAACAAAAATAATAGCTTTAGCACAAAATTGACCATATCATTTTTGCGCCATCAAATTTTCATAAAACTTGCAGGGAAATCGTGACATCTTATGGCAACACTGTTGAGTTTGTTTACATTTCGTTGTATCTTCTGATAGACAGCTCTTTGCGTTTTCTTTTTTTTTTAGGTAAGCGACTATAATAGCTTCTTTTATGTTCTGCTAAAATGGGGCGTGGAAAAGCTCTAACTAACGAGGAGAAAGAAATCATTATCAAAGATACTGCTAAAGACACCTCTCCTGATGGTATTGCCCGAAAAATAGGATGCCATATTGACACAATGACATGATTCTTTAAGGACCTTTCACCACGGAAAAAAACGGTCAGATGCTGGGCATTCAAGGGCTGTTACTGATAGAGACTTGAGAAATGTGGTTTGTCAGCTGCGTAAAAACCCGGGTAAACAAGTAAATCAATTTTTACGGCTGCTGGGGTTCCTGAAGTGCCTAAAACCACAAAAAATGGCATCCTTCGCTCCATTCCTTCTGCCAAATCCCCTCTGAAGTTGCCTCCTCTGTAACCAAGACATAAAATTTGAGGATGGAATGAGCAGAGAAATTCATGAAGATCAACATGAATCATGTTCTTTTCACCGATGAAACCCGAGCAACCCTTGATGGACCTAATGGGTGGAGTAAGGGTTGGGTGCTATCTGGAGGCGAGTGCCATCAAAGCGTAAAACGTCAGCTCAACAACAGGGAGGTGGTGTTATGATATGGGCTAGTATCATAGGGGATCGACTTGTAGGTCCGATTTGAATACCTGATAGCGTGAAAATTGCACCTGCATCATATTGTGACATGTTAAAGGAGGCCTTGGTCCCAGGGCTGGATGACATACCCCTTTCGTTGCTTCTAAACTTGATATCCATGCATGATAATGCGCCTTCTCACTCTGCCCGTACTAACACAGCATTTCTGGACTCTTTAGGGTTCCATGGAGAGAAACTGCTGGTTTGGCAACCGTGTTCACCTGATCTAAACCCAATTGAAAACTTCTAGGCCTTTCTGAAAATGTAAATTTACGCAGATGGAAGGCAGTACGACTCAAAATCTGTCTTGTGGGATGCTGTTGCTGCAGCAGCAAAGGCAATTCCACCTTCTGCAATAAAGAAACTAACTGGCTGCATGGATTCAAGGATTATTGAAATTTTTAAACGTCATGGGGGTCATGTTGGCAAATAAGACTTTTTTCAGTCATTGTAAACTTTTGATTAATGATTTCTTGTTTAGTACATATTTTTCTCATTTGTGCTGTTCATTTTTGCTCCTTTGGTGGTATAAAACTGTGAATATTTTGTTTTTATAGTCAAAAAGCTATTACCACCGCTCGGTCAAATTAGTATAATTGACTAAAAAACATATTTTTTCTAGAACCAGCATGATTAGTCGTTTGAAAATTTACAGTCACTATAAGCATTATAAGTTTAACTGTCTGTGATATTTTCACTGACATTTATAGCCAAATAGTCGAGATGTGGTCAATTCTGCGTTAAAGCTATGATTTCCGTTCTAAGGGTATACAGTGTGTTACTTTAGCTAGAGCTAGGTTTCGGAGACATCATTATTCTGTCGTACCCGCATTATTATCATAATTTCATTTGTATCTGCCACTGTTAATGCTTTCCTCTGTTCTTCCTCTTCTTTCCCTATTTTCTGGTCAACGTCGCGTTGATCCATTGCTTGGGACACTTTCGTGAATATGTCGCACATCTCTCTCAGCATATGTCTCAGTTGCTCTTCTTATTTAACTCGTAAACTGCACATCTGAGATGAACTATTTCTGAATGAACCAGTCAATAGCAGCTAAGGATAGTCAAGATATTTCTGCAATTATGAGGTTAGTCGCAAAAACTGACGTCTCATATGTAAGAAAAACTGCAGTCGATTTAAAGCTGATATAATTACCTCCGCCTAGGAGGTTATGTTTTCGTCGGCGTTGTCTGTCTGTCAGTCTGTTATTTTGTCTATCACCAAGATAACTCAAAAAGTTACGGACGGATTAGAACAAAATTTACAGGTGTTGTTAGTTATGTTGAGAGAAACAGACGATTAACTTTTGGTGAAGATCCGTTCATTAGTTTGTTTGTTTGTCTGCCTCATTTTCTCAATGCCATAACTCAAAAAGTTATGGACGGATTTTATGAAATTTACATGAGTTGTTAGGTACATCACGAAGAGTGAATAGAATGATCCGTGGGTTTGTTCGTTTGTTTTTAACTGTTTTTTTTTATTTTATGCTTGTTTTTAAGCTCAATAACTCAAAAACTAATGAATGGATCCTCATCAAATTTATAGGAGTTGTAAGTAATGCTAAAAGACGTAAATGGTCAAATTTTGGTGCAGATTGGAAAGTCCGTTTGTATATTTGACTCATGTTTGTCATAATGTTTGTTAGCAGCATAACTCAAAAAGTTATGAACGGATCTTCACGAAAACTGCACAAACTGTTAATATCATCAAAAGGCATGAATGATTAGATTTTGGAGTTAATATAAAGAAAAACATGGTTCCATTCCACATTGAATTTTTTCGTTACTGTTGCCTCGCTTGGCGGAGGTATGCACTCTGAGGAGGCTCTAGTTCTTGTAGTAATTGTATCTTTTTTATAATAATTGCTTCGTACTTAATTTCCGATTTCTAAATTGTAACGTATAATAAATGTATAATCCAATTTTTATTAATGCAATTTAATTCCAGGCAGCTAAATTCCTATTTATGAACAACATACCTCCTATATTTCATATCTATGCTCTATTGGTCACGGCCTACGCGGTGTACATAAGATTATTGTAATAGAAATTATTCTTTGTGTTTCTTCTAATTTACATTACCGAGCTGTAAAAGTTACTTTGATCTCTTGCATCGTTTTATTAACGGGTGAAGAAAAAAGGCAATTGCATATATGAGCTATTGCTATATCTCTTTCATCTGACATCACCATAGAGTACCTGGAGTACCTGTTACATTCCTTTTACTTTCACTCCTCCTAACCCAGCCTGTTCGATTAGTTTATCCACCAATACCACTTACGTTAGTTTAACACTCACTTTACTTCATCCTAGAGTACCTGCTACATTGCTTTTACTTTCGTTTTGCTTCATCCACAAGTATGTTCCATCACTTTTACCTTCGCTGTTCTTCATTATAGAACACCAGTTGAATTCACTTTTACTTTCGTTTTGCTTCATCCATCCAAGAGCACATGTTCGGTACATTACTTTTGCTTTCAGCTGACTGCGTCCAGAAGTGCTTAATTAAGCCTTAATAGTTCCATCATTTATACCTTCGCAAAATTAATTCATCAAGAGTGCCTGATATGCCGATTTTTACTCTCGATCGCTTACTCCAAGACTACCTTTTTCATTAACTTTATCATCTTTTTATTCAATCTAAGAGTTCTTCTTGCCTCACTCTCACTTTATTTTCTTGAGAAGAGCAGTTGTTCTAGTATATAACATCACATTTATATTCATCTTACTCCGTCCACGAACATCCGTTCTATTGTTTATATTTTCGTTTTCATTCGTTCAAAGGTACATATCTCATACCTTTTTTCACTTTACTTGTTCCCAGCATGTTTTGTTTCATTTTATTCGTAATTTCAACTCTCAGTTGTATAACTACAACTCATAAATTTTACATGTCCTATTCCGAGTTTAGCCATCATATGTTCCTCACGTTTTTCTTCAATAAAATGTAGTGATGTGCAGTTTTGACCGTGCTTAATTATGCCAAGTGTAATTATTGTTTGATATATACAACTTCAACTTTACTGCGTCTGTGTCCCTCAATTATTCACCACTTCGCACAATAATTAGTTGCTCTTATTGAACGTATCATTTGTGATTTTAATATAATATGCAAATGCATAATTTTATCGACCATATATACACACACCTGTACGTTGCGTCATTTTTACTGAATAGCAATGCTGGGCACGCGATATTAAAACAAGTAGTTCGCGATAGATAAATGGCGTTCAAATTCGGAATTTTTGTCTTGAATTAAGATTCCACGATTCAACAATCACCAATCGAAAGCGAAGTTGCTTTCCGAAAAATAAAGGATTAAATCGATAAACACAAGTTCAATCTCAGATCCTGTGGGTATTAATTAAGTATTGATGAAACAATAGACAAAAAAAGTTGTAATGCATATCTATAGAGCACTAAGCACATTAATAGTTGTTTTTCTTATGATTATTCGCTACTCAATATTCATTATGCTACCACGAAACTACAAACTCTTCTCACATATTTTCCGTTACCGTAGAAGACTTCCGATAAAACTCCTTCGTCCATTGTGGTTTTGTATTCTACCATGTTATCCGTTAGTTCAACTTTAGATTATGGCAAAAGGGAAAAAATTGTTTCTCAGCAAAAACTTTGGATTGTGGAATCACGTACTTTTATTATACGTACTGGCATGTACATTGCACCACTTTCGCTTATCAGTGCCTGTACCCAAGCTCTACCTGCCGATCAGCTGACTCCTGCTATAGACGCGCTCGTATAATGCCTGTACCTCGTATAATATCATTCCTTTTAGTGTTTTGCTATACAAATTATATAGCCATACACAACGAAATCCTTCGATCTCAGAATAATGTCGATAGTCGGAATGCTGTTGACTTTGATGCTAAGAGTTCCTTACATGAATTCCAAACTAGGTAAATGATTGCTATGCTAAGAATCCCTTTTCTGGATAGCTTAGAATAGAACACGTAAACAATATTTTTTCATACTAAGTGCGTTTTTTACAGGATGCTTGTATTTTATTTTTTTTACTCGCGAGCGTAGTGAAGATGTCATTCAATCGTTTTAAATCCACTTAATAGTTGCAGTGTGCTGACAATTCCTTGGCTTGTCTGCGCACCATATATTCTGTATAGCAGCATTGGAATTACTTGCATTTTGTAGTCACCAAGCTGTTTCTGACAGCAAACCAGTTCTCAATTCAGAAGCTTCGACAGTCTTTGTCTATTTGCGAAGTTAAAAAAGCAATAGAGGAGTAATTATGACCAGTAATATGATCATTTTCTTTTAAATATAAAAGGAAAAAACCTGCGCGAGCCGAGTTCTAGCTGAGAAAGTGGCCGTCCTATAATGTGGCGCAAATGCAGAAACGTTCCGAGCTTTTGTCAACTGTGAATGAATTTTCCTTTGCAACAGCGGATACTCCACAGCTCTGGTATCATGGCATCAGTGAAGATTTTGCTTCGTTTCTATGTAAATGTGAAATACGACGTGTAAAATACGAATTTTGTGTGAATGATGCTATAGCGGAGTTGTGCAGCCTGCCTAACGTTGTGATGCCGCCATTTTTAGATTCATCTTATTGCCCGAGAATATCCTTGGCCGGATATTCGAGAATAGCCAAATACTAGGATCTCCGATATCAGATCCGGTAGGAGGTGTAAAGGATGTGCTGTAGGGTTGGATTCGCCTTTCTATGTTGAATGAGTTGTATCTTCATTGGGAGTTGCTCATTTTAGAGTCACTGACACCCTGTGTAATGGGAATGGAGGTTTCACCTGTCGGGTACGTACAGGGTGTCCAGGAAAGATTTACCCATAGAAAACTTTTAATTATTAAAGTTTAAGCGCACATAGGTAAATGAAAATTGGAATGGATATTTACATATATGTAGAGAACATATTGCAGCATTCATATTTCAAAATGACTTCCCTTTGCCTTCACCAGGAGCTTAAGACGATGAATAACTGAT